>JAJAGP010002914.1:0-92761 GCA_025084515.1 Ancistrus triradiatus
GGCTTGGTCCAGGGTGCTATCTGAGGTGACATGTGATGCCCATGGGGCCCCTGTGGACCCCGGCTGGATACTGGGGCCCCTGGCGGGCCAATGAATGTAACTCAGTCGGTTTTCAACCTACCGCCACAAAATTTGGCAGGCTTGGTACCGGGTGAAATCTGAGGTGACATGTGATGCCCATGGGGCCCTGGTGGACCCCGGCTGGGCACTGGGGCCCCTAGCGGGCCAATGACCGTAACCCAGTCAGTTTTCGACCTATGTCCACGAAATTTGGCAGGCTTGGTCTCGGGTGCAATCTGAGGTAACATGTCATACCCTGAGGTGACTACAATGATTACAGTCAGCTTTCGACCTACATACTCGGTCCCTGATGCACAAGGCCGGGGGCATGCACCGCCGCAACACACTTGCAGTTTCTGCAGGAACTGCACTTTCTAGTTATTATTTTTATCATTATTCCACCAAATTTTTGGTACGTATCTCCTCCTACAGTTTTCGAGATATCGACACAGGACGAACACCAAAACGTCCGGCACGTTCCGGAGAAGTGTGCTTGTCGATAGTTAAGAGAAATGTTGTTGCATTCGCATGCTACACTCGCATTTGTGCGAAAAAACGTCCCCTTCACTTGAATGGGATTTTTTTTTTAAAACTGCCGTAACTCAATCAATTTTTGATCTACAAACACGAAACTCGGCATGGTTATACCTGGCCTCTCCGAGACCTTCCATCCCAAGTTTCAGACAGATATCACTCTTTGATCACTTTCTATCACTCTTTAAAAATCACTCCATTCTTTGAATAGGGCAAAAGCTAGAGTGTGCAGTCTAGATTTCAGGGAATATCGATTAATTCACTTTTTCACTCAACAAACTTCTCTAAAATCCTGATACTTTTACCTAGAAACTCCATTTAAACTGCAAATGGTAGAGATACTTTCCCTTCATAAATCATCAAAAGGTTGCATCGCTAAACAAATTATTTTTCGAGTTATGATAATTTGTTCGGGACTAGGGACTAAAACTTCCCTCATTGACAGCCATGTTAATTTTTGAAACTCCGATTAGGCTTTTTCCAAAGTTTCATTTGTGTTCAACCTGTCATAACTTTTAGGCTTTTTTGTCAATCCACACCATTTTATATCGTAGCGATCAGCAAAGGGTTCTCTCTCACACAAACCTTTCAGATAATTGATTGCTTAATATTTTTTGAGTTAGGATCATTTCTTTGACAGGTCCAAAATCGCTTGAAACTGAGATTTTAGGGAATTTTATTAATTCACTTTTTCACTGAACAAACGTGTCTAAAATCATTATACTTTCATCTGCAAACTCCATTTAAACTTCAAATGGTAGAGATACTTCCCCTTAATGACACATCAAAGTATCTCATCGTTCAACAAATTATTTTTCGAGTTATGACGATTTGTTCGGGACTAGGTATTGATTTTCCTCCCATTGACCCCATTATAATTGCCTCAACTCTGATTTGTTTTTTTCAAAATTTTCATGTGTTTTTAACTTGTCATAACTCTGACACTTTAACATCAATCCACACAGTTTTTTGTCAGACCGATCAACAAGGGGTCTTCTCCCACAAACTTTACAGATAAGCGATCGGTTAATTATTTTTGGAGTTATGACCGTTTGTTTGAGAGGTCTGAAAGAGATTTTACATGAACCATATGGCTGTGTGAATTTGAAATGTAACTGTCATTTTCTCTCTCCCTCTGTCACTCACACACACACGTGCACATGCAGGCCACGCCCACACACTGAGCAGCTGTCATTCTCACAGAATGGCTTGGATCAGCTCTCCTGAGACCTATTAAGTCCATTGTTTGCATAGTACCACAGGTGCCTGGCAGGACAGTTTTCGCCCTACGGCCACAAAATTTGGCAGGCTTGGTCCCGGGTGCAATCTGAGGTGACATGTGATGCCCATGGGGCCCCTGTGGACCCTGGCTGGGCACTGGGGCCCCTGGCGGGCCAATGACCGTAACTCAGTCAGTTTTCGATCTACGGCCACAGCAGGCTTGGTCCAGGGTGAAACACGAGGTGACATGTGATGCCCATGGGGCCCCTGTGGTTTCCCGGCTGGGCACTGGGGCCCATAGTGGGCCAATGACCGTAACTCAGTCAGTTTTCGACCTATGGCCACAAAATTTGGCAGGCTTGGTCCAGGGTGAAACACGAGGTGACATGTGATGCCCATGGGGCCCCTGTGGACCACGGCAGGGCACTGGGACCCCTGGCGGGCCAATGAACGTAACTCAGTCGGTTTTCAACCTTTGGCCACAAAATTTGGCAGGCTTGGTCTAGGGTGAAATCTGAGGTGACATGTGTTGCCCATGGGGCCCCTTTTGACCCCAGCAGGGCACTGGGGTCCCTGGTGGGACAATGACCGTAACTCAGTCAGTTATTGACCTATGGTCACGAAATTTGGCAGGCTTGGTCCCGCGTGCAATCTGAGGTAACATCATGCCCCTGGGGCCCCGGAGGCCCCAGCATCGGCACTAGGGCCCCTGGCAGGTCATTGACCATACCTCAGTTGATTTTCAATGTACTTCAACGAAATTCAGCAGGCTTGATACCGGGTGCAATCTGAGGTGACATGTCATGCTTTTGCTGTCCTTGAGGTCCCTGACGGGTCACTGGGGCCTCTGGAAGGTCACTGAATGTAACTCAGTCATTTTTAGACCTAACGTTTTGGAGTTCAGCAGCCTTGGTCCCGTGTGCACCCTGAGGTGACTACAGTGACTACAGTCGGCTTTCGAACTACATACTCAGTGCCTGATGCACGTCGCAGAGGCACGCACTGCTGCAACACACTCGCAGTTTCTGCAGGAACTGCACTTTCTAGTTTATATTTGACTTTAAATATTAACAAGTTTAACATTGTTTTGGAACTGTTAAGGCTGAGATATAAATAGCTAAAACGGTCAGATTCCATTAGCCATTTGTCAACATGAAAAAGAATACCCAAATGAAATAGGACAAAAGTGTGTTGAAATTCACAACTCAGGCAATGTCAAGATACCAACATAACAAATATTCACTGTCCAGGCAATGAATTGACACGTTTAAAGCAACCAGAGATTGAAACTAGGGATGCACCAAAAAGAGAATTTTTGGCCAAAGCTGAAACTAAAACAAACAAATAAAATGAAACATTTGGCCAAAGGGCAAATACCAAGTACCGAAACAAACACGGGACTACAAGAATTGTTCTTTTTTGTCAAGGCAGGGTGAGGAAGTTATGCAACTTTTCTCATTGCACATGTAACAAGTAATTTTAATGTATAACAAAGGTAGCTGGAAATAACAACAGTTTCTGCACCTTTCTTACTGAAAAAACAAACAAACAAATAAAAATAAAACACAATGCTTAAACATAAGACAATATACATTATAAAAGCTAACTTTTTAATAATTTTAATTTATTTTTATTTCAAAATAGTTTGTAATTACATGTGTATAAAGTTTAATTGTAGGATTATGTGGAAGACTTGCAACTGTGTTCTGTATCTCAGGTGTTAAATATATATGTAATTATGTAAATGTACTTTTTTACAAATATCACGTATTAATACTTTGACTCTTGCTAGTTTTAGTAAGCTAATTTATGTCCAATTACCAGCTAAATGTGCTAAACTACTGATCTCATGCAGAACGGCTTACATTTTCCCTCATGTAAGAACTCTTATTAACTTCTGTCTACATTTTATCTGTTCCTCTTATCACATCTCATCAAAAATGTGCATTTGTCATGATGTTCCTCCAAAAGGAAGCCTTAAGGGAATATTAAAATGACAAAAACAGCAAAGACTAAAATGAGTGACACAGACCCAATAAACACTCAACAACAGTAACAGCAATGGCAGCATGGCACACTCAAGTCTCTTTCAAACATGAAAATCACTGTAACGACAGGGCCTAACAGGCAGATGGGAGACGTGCGCAGGCTCAACATAAATAACCATTCTTTATTTAAACTTAACGTAACCAAATGCGAACAGAAACGAAAATGCCTGAACAAAAGCGGCACACGGCAAAATTAACAACGACAACAAAGGACAGACCAGTGAACATAAGTGGGCTTACCGCAAGGCTTCAACATATGCGTGTCATGAACGGTACAAGTAGGGACAAGGGAAATGGATGTAGGTGCAAGTGTACTAGGTTTATTTACAGTGAACATGTTGACATATACAAACAAACCACACAGAACAAAACTAAGACTGATAACTAACACAACACACATCTAACACGAGACAAGCTAACAAGGCTAACACTAATACAAACAATGCAAACATACAACAGCAATGCTAACACACCACAACAATGCTAAACACCAGACACAACTTAAACCTAAGACAACTAATCAATACAGAGAACACAGAGTAACAGAGATAAATACACAAAGGGCAAGACAAGGAGAAGGAGACAAACCAGCAAGCAGGACGAGACCAGACAGGAGCCAAGGATAACCATGTGTGATAAAGCCAGACAAGGAAGTGCACAGGAAGCGGGGTATATATAGGAGACAGAACAGCAGGTGGCCACAGCCCCACCTGCTGGGTGGGAAGCAGAAAGCAGGGGGAGCTAAACCAGATGGATGCAAGTTGAAGGCTTACAGCAAAACTAAGCATAATTCCATATAAGCGAAATCACGGACAGAAAGCTGTCAAACGCTGCAACAGTCCAAAGGTTGTTTGACCAAATGCAAATCCCCACGTCGTTCGGGAGCTAGGGTCCTGCTTAAATACAGTACATGCCAGCTGTGTCCACTCATTCCATGGGCCCTAGCTTCTTCTTCCGGTGAACGACAACCACGAACGATGTGGTTAGAAGTGCCCCACCAGCGGTGAGGAGGGGCACAACATGTGGATGCCTGGGGTACCCGTAAGTCAAGTCAAGTCAAGTCAAGTCATATCTATTTATATAGCGCTTTTTACAATGGAGCATTTTCTCAAAGCAACTTTACAAGTTTAGATTATCTCCTAATAACTACGTCCAATCCCAAATTGAGCATGCCTAGGGCGACAGTGGCAAGGAAAAACTCCCTGAGTGTTATAGGATGAAACCTTGGGAGGACCAAGACTCAAAAAGGGACCCAACCTCCTTGGGCGGCATAGATGATGAATCTAAGAGCGAAACTAAAGTCATGGAGTCAAAGTTCAAATAAATGTGTGAAGTATGCACATCGGCATTAAGTGGCCTGAACATCATGTGTGGGCTGGAACTGCCGGAACACAGCTCGGAGAGAAAACAGAAAATGTAATTAGTTATTGATTTAAGAGAGCACAGTGTCTATTAAACAATCACTGATGCCATGTCAATCACTGACGCCATGTGTAGCATGAGACCCCCCGGAAGCATTAGCTATAGCAGCATAGCTAAAAAAGGAGACTGGTAGGTAACACAAGCCAAGAGGGATCACATGAGACATTGGCAACCTCACGGGAGGCAGAAGACAGCAACCCAAACGTCTCTGATCACCATAAGACTCTTTGACTATGAACCCCCAGCTCTGCCCTTATTCTAAGGCAAGGAAGCACGAGTTCAAGATCACGAGGACCGAAGCCCAGTTCAGCCAGACCGCCCCACTCGACACTCCAGGGCTAGTGGACAAGGCAGGCAGGCCAGACATGACTCCAGACTCCGGCCCCAGTGACCCAAGCCATGCATCCTCGTCTAAATCTAGTCAAAAGCCTGTGTAAATAGGTATGGTCATTAGCCTAGATTTAAAACTTTGAAGAGTGTCTGAGTCTCGAACGAAAGTGGGAAGTTTATTCCATTGTTGGGGGGCCATGTATGAGAAAGCCTTTCCCCCTGCTGTGACTTTTTTTAGTTCTAAGAACTAAAATAAGTCCTGCACCCTGCGAACGAAGTAGATAAGTTGGATTGTTAAAACTCTAAGAGTTCACTCAGATAATGTGGGGGGCCAGGCCATGTAGAGCTTTATAAGTTATAAGAAGTATTTTGTAATCAATGCGGGAATTTGACTGGTAAGCAGTGTAGTGATGATAGAACAGGAGTGATATGATCAATTTTTCTAGTTCGAGTTAGCACTCGGGCAGCTGCATTCTGAACTAACTGGAAGTTTATTTATAGATTTACTGGAGCATCCAGTAAGTAAGGCGTTACAGTAATCCAACTTTGAGGTATAAACGCATGAACAAATTTTTCTGCATGATTAAAAGAGAGGATATTTCTAAGTTTAGCGATATTACGTAATTGAAAGAAAGTAAATTCGAGTGATGTTGCTAATGTGCGCATCCAAGGAGAGATCTGAATCAAAATGTGACCCCTAAGTTTTTTACAGACGAACTGGGGCAATACTGGACAGCCATCTAGATTTAGGAACAGAAAATTAAATAACATCCAATCTTTTATTTCCTTTATCAACAGTCCTCAATTTTGTTGATTGTTAAGGCTGCCCATTAGGTTTGGCTGATATGTACAGCTGTGTATCATCTGCATAGCAGTGGAAACTAATGCCATGTTTTACGAATAACTGAGCCTAGTGGCAGCATGTACAGAGAGAATAAAAGCGGGCCAAGCACTGACCCATGAGGCACGCCATACTTCACTTTTGAGAGCTTAGACCTTAGATTATTTATTTCAACAAACTGGTACCGGTCAGTTAAGTAGGATTTAAACCAAGAAAGTGCTGATCCCTTAATACCTACAGTATTTTCTAGTCTGTTTAGTAAAACATCATGATCTATAGTGTCAAATTGCTGCACACTTAAATCTAACAGAACAAGAAAAGAAAAAACACATCCCTTATCTGAGGACATTAACAAGTCATTTAGTACCCTAATTAATGCTGTTTCAGTACTATGATGGGGCCTGAAGCCAGACTGAAATGTTTTCATAAATTTCATTCCTTTGGAGGTAACTGCAGAGCTGCTGATGATAGATGGCTTTTTCAAAGATTTTGGACAGAAACGGTAGATTTGAAATTGGTCTATAATTAGATTGTTACGGGGGGCCTGTGGAGGCGCACCGAAAAAAAAAAGGAGAAATAACGGACTCAAGTGCGGGGGTCTACACCAAACGACCCAAAGGAAAAAAAAAAAGTAAAAAGAAATCCGTCACTGAGCGGGGGGGCTACTGAAGGTGGCCCGTCACGGGATTCGAGACCAGAGTCACAGTCTCTCCGGGGGCGGGAGAGCTACCGCTGCACCACGGATTCTGTGACCTGACAAAAGGAAATGATGGGCAATAGCCTAACGGGCAAACTAAGGAGTCGCTTCCTGGCGATCTCAAAACAAAAAAAAACGGATTATATTTAATAAGGGCAAAATCCTTTCTTAAAAAAGGAAATGAAAGGCAAAGGAGAAAAGCGGGAATGAACCCGTCAGAAACTCTGCACTGAACTGAAGGAAAAAAGGCACACACAGTACTCAGAGCCGCGAGCGAGCGTTGTGTGTGCGTGGGAAAACTCTCTGTGCAGAGCTGGCTCTGGTGTGTATGGGGGGAGGGAAGCACGGTGAGCACACGCCTGCTGCGTGCTGAGTGTGACAGAGCTGGGCCGTGTGTGTGTGTGCTTGTTACGCTCTGTGCGTTGCGCTGCGAGTGTGTGTGTGTGGCGAGCGCGACTGCGCATGTGCCCGGGGTTTCGGCGAGCCAGGCGCAATCGGCGCGTCTCTAGAAACGCAAGGCACGCGTTCGAAAGCCCAAGGGAAGAAAGGCTATACTTGCCCCGGGGTGCAGTAAGCACCGGATAATGCCGAAGACGACAGGACCCGCGACAGGAGCTTACCAACGTCCCGAGGGAACGGCCGCGCGGGCATCTCGGGCTGAAGAGAGAGACGGAGGTTAGTGGCGTTACCCCCCAACTTTCCCTAACCTAACCGGCTAAGGCCCTAGCGGTTACCTCAAGGCTTTTGCCTTTACCACACTCCCGCCTCCTGTGCGACACGGATTACCACTATCCTTAAACCATATGTGAAAGGGTAACACCAGACAAAACTCTCCAAAAAACGTCGCGTGGATAGCGAGACAGTGCGCCGAAGGCCGGCATTAGGAAGCCCATTTTATAGGGGGCCGGCCGCGGCATTTAGCGGGAATGCGCCCCCTGATAGTACCCCCCCCCCTAGGGGCGGCCCCTGATCAGACGAATGGGTTCTCCGGAAACCGCGGATGAGGGTGCGGTCCAGGATGTGGCGTTCCGGGACCCAGGACCTCTCCTCGGGACCGCGACCCTCCCAGTCCACCAGGTACTGGGTGCTACCCTGGACCCGCCGGGAGTCTAGCAAGCGACGGACCGCATAGGCCGCGGACCCCTGAACAACACGGGGTGACGGGGGAGCCTGGGACGGGCCACGGGTCTGGCAGAGGTGGGGCTTAAGCTGGGAAACGTGGAACGTGGGGTGTATCTTCATGGACGGGGGCAGGTCCAACCGGTAGCTGACCGGGTTGACCCTGCGAAGTACCTTGAAGGGCCCCACGTACTTAGGAGCCAGCTTACCCGAGCATCCCTTCAACGGGAGGTCCCGAGCTGATAGCCAGACGCGTTGCCCCCGGCGGTAAGAGGGCGCGGGCCTGCGCTTGCGGTCCGCCTGACGACCCCTGAGTGCCGCCCGGGCCTTGAGCCAGGACTGTCGGCACCGACGGATGAACTGCTCCGCCGAGGAGACACCGACGTCCGCCTCTTGGTGAGGGAAGAGGGGAGCCTGGAAGCCGAACTGGCACTCGAATGCCGAGGGACATGCCGAGGGCCGAATGCCACAGGGTGTTATGGGCGAATTCGGCCCATGGCAGATGTTCCGGCCATGTGGAGGGGTTGCCCGCCGTCAGACACCGGAGCATGCGCGCCAGGTCTTGGTTCACCCGTTCGGTCTGGCCGTTAGACTCCGGGTGAAACCCCGAGGAGAGACTGGCCGTGGCCCCCACCGAGCGGCAGAAAGCCGACCAGAAGCGGCTGACAAATTGGGGGCCTCGATCCGACAGTAGGTCCCGGGGAAACCCGTGCACCCGGGCCACATGCCGGAGGATGAGTTCCGCCGTTTCCTTGGCGGATGGCAGTTTGGGCAGTGCCACGAGCTTGCACCCCTTGGAGAACCGGTCAACCGCCACGAGGACAACCGTGTTCCCCTTGGACGGGGGCAGACCCGTGACGAAGTCCAGGGAGACATGGGACCAGGGGCGAGCGGGAATGGAAAGAGGGTGAAGAAGGCCGGGGGGCCTCCTGCGAGGGGTCTTGTTACGAACACAGACCTCGCAAGAGGCCACGAACTGCCTAACGTTCTCCTCCATACGTGGCCACCATAAGCTCTGTCGGAGGAGCTTGTAGGTGGCTGTGCGGCCAGGGTGTGCCGCAAAGGACGCTTCGTGCCTCCGGCGTCCAACGGAAAGGGCCTGGGGCCTTGCGCGTGAGGGCGGTAAGCGGGGCCGCAAGGGCTCCGAAGTCCCGTACGAAGCGCCGAAAAAAATTGGCAAAGCCCAGGAACCGTTGGACAAGGCGGAGGGAGGTGAGCTGGGGCCACTCGGCCACGGCCTGGATCTTGACCGGATCCATGTGCATCGACCCCTGGGACACGACGAAGCCTAAGAAGGCGACCGAGGGGGTGTGGAAAACCGACTTTTCAAGCTTCACATAGAGCCGGTTTTCCAGGAGTAGCTGCAAGACCCGGCGGACGTGACCGATGTGTTCTTCAAGTGACCGGCTGAAGATAAGTATGTTGTCGAGGTAGACGAATGCATATCGGTCCAGGGCCTCACGGAGCATGTCATTAACAAACCGTTGGAAGACAGCCGGGGCGTTCATCAGCCCAAAGGGCATCACCCTGTATTCATAGTGCCCTGTGGGCGTCAGAAAGGCTGTCTTCCATTCGTCCCCCTGCCGGATGCGGACGAGGTTGTAAGCGCTCCGGAGGTCCAGCTTGGTAAAGACAAGGGCCCCCCTGGAGCGCCTCGAAGGCCGTCGCCATAAGGGGCAGGGGGTAGCGGGCGTCTTTGACTGTGATCGCGTTGAGGCCCCGGTAATCTATGCACGGGCGCAGGGTGCCCTCTTTCTTGGCAACAAAGAAGAAACCCGCCCCCGCCGGCGAGGAGGACGGCCGTATGAAGCCCCTGCTGGAGCGCCTCAGCAATGTATTGCCGCATTGCCTCCTGTTCAGTGCGGCTCAGGGAAAAGAGCCTCCCCCGGGGGGGGGGGAGCAGTGCCCGGCAGGAGGTTGATGGCGCAATCATATTCCCTGTGTGGCGGCAGGACTTGGGCCGCCCCTTTGCTGAACACCACCACCCAGATCCCGGTAGGGTTCGGGGACGGTGGACAGGTCAGGTACCGTCTGCCGAACACAAGGTTGGTGATGGGGGGTGGGACAGCGGAAGCAGGCATGACTCCTGGCACCGAGGGGACCCAAGCGTAGACGGATCGGGTTTGCCAGTTCGATCCGCGGGTTGTGGAGTCGTAGCCATGGGTAACCCAGGACCAGTTGGAGTGTAGGCGGTGCGGGTGACTAAAAAAGGGACTCTCTCGGAGTGGAGTCCCGTCTCCATGGTGACGGGCAGGGTCCTATGGGTGACAGGCCCCCTGCCCAAGACCCGACCATCGAAAGCCCTGAGTGGCTGGGGGCTGGGGAGGACCTCGACGCGAAGATGCAAACGCCGCGCGAGCGCGTTGTCGATGAAGTTTGCCCTCGGCCTCGGAATCGACGTAGGCGGAGAGGCGGGTCCGACCACCCCCTCCCTGACGAAGAACGACCGGGAGGTTGAGGCCTGACAGGGGGCATGCGGATATGCGCCTAGGACCGGCCCCCCCCCCCCGACCGGGCCCTCAGCGAAGGCCTCCCTCCATCCTCGCGCAGGCGGGAGTCCTGGCGTCCCACTGGGCTGTGGCCCCAAGCCAGGGCCTGGCCTGAGAGGAGGGAAATAATGTAAGGCGACCCGGGATCGAGGCGTGGGGAATTTGGACGAGCGCAGCTCAAAGACAAGCGAGCACTGCATAAGAAAAGCCCCTGCAGCGCTCGGGTTCGCCCCGCGAAACGCTCGGGGAGCGGCGATGGGGGAATCTCCCGCGAGGCGAGGCGGGGGAGTAGGGACCAACGGAGGCGGAAATCAGAGCAGGTGGAGGGGGGGCGACCGCCTGGAGTCCAGAGAGGTTGGCCGACAGTTCCTTGACCGCCTCGGTAAGGGCCGCTACCTGCTGAGTGAGGAGGTGAGCTGCTGCTCATGACGCCCCAGGGTAATGCCGTGGTGGCGAAGAACGGCAGCCGCTGGGGGTGGGGACCCTTCTGGGTCCATATCGTGCGCTCCTGCTGAGTCCATACTGGGCGCACTGTACTGTTTACAGGGGGCCTGTGGGAGGCGCACCGAAAAAAGGAGAATAACGGACTCAAGTGCGGGGGTCTACACCAAACGACCAAAGGAAAAAAAAAAACGTAAAAAGAAATCCCGTCACTGAGCGGGGGGGGCTACTGAAGGTGGCCCGTCACGGGATTCGAGACCAGAGTCACAGTCTCCGGGGGCGGGAGAGCTAACCGCTGCACCACGGATTCTGTGACCTGACAAAAGGAAATGATGGCAATAAGCCTACGGGCAAACTAAGGAGTCGCTTCCTGGCGATCTCAACAAAAACGGATTATATTTAATAAGGGCAAATCCTTTCTTAAAAAAAGGAAAATGAAAGGCAAAGGAAGAAAAGCGGGAATGAACCCGTCAGAACTCTGCACTGAACTGAAGGAAAAAAAGGCACACAACAGTACTCAGAGCGCGAGCGAGCGTTGTGTGTGTGCGTGGGAAAAAACTCTCTGTGCAGAGCTTGCTCTGTGTGTATGGGGGAGGGAAGCACGGTGTGAGCACACGCCTGCTGCGTGCTGACTGTGACAGAGCTGGCCGTGTGTGTGTGTGCTTGTTACGCTCTGTGCGTGCGCGTGCGAGTGTGCGTGTGTGGCGAGCGACTGCGCATGTGCCCGGGGTTTCGGCGAGCCAGGCGCAATCGGCGCGTCTCTAGAACGCAAGGCACGCGTTCGAAAGCCCAAGGGAAGAAAGGCTATACTTGCCCCGGGGTGCAGTAAGCACCGGATAATGCCGGAGACGACAGGACCCGCGACAGGAGCTTACCAACGTCCCGAGGGAACGGGGAGAAGCGGAAGATGGCCGCGGGCGTCTCGGGCTGAAGAGAGAGACGGAGGTTAGTGGCGTTACCCCCAACTTTCCCTAACCTAACCGGCTAAGGCCCTAGCGGTTACCTCAAGGCTTTTGCCTTTACCACATCCCGCCTCCTGTGCAACACGGGATTACCACTATCCTTAAACCGTATGTGAAAGGGTAACACCAGACAAAACTCTCCAAAAAACGTCGCGTGGATAGCGAGACAGTGCGCCGAAGGCCGACATTAGGAAGCTCATTTTATAGGGGGCCGGCCGCGGCGTTTAGCGGTCCCGCGGTGACCCCTAGGGGCGGGAATGCGCCCCCTGATATAGATATCACACAAGGGTCAGGATTGGCTTTTTTAATCAGTGGTTTGATAACGGCAGACTTAAAGGATTTGGGCACATAACCAAAGGTAAGGGATGAATTTAAAATAACTAACACTGGCTCTATAACACTAGGTAATATTTGTTTGAGTAAACATGTAGGAATTGGATCTAATAAACATGTTGATGGCTTAGACAAGCTGATCAGTGCGGATAGTTCAATATTAGTAATTGGGGTAAAAGATTCGAATCTTGATTTACAGCTCATTAAACAGATGTCTTCACTAGTGCTGCATCTGGAAGGTGGCTGAATAGTTTGGTGATGTGATGAGCATTGAGTTTTATGCCTAATGTTTTCTATCTTATCATTAAAGAAAGTCATGAAATCATTACTGTTAAAATTACACAGAACTGGAGAGTCACTTTCTGTGGGTTTTTTTGTTAATTTGGAGACTGTAATCTTGGATTATTCTTATTTTTCTCTATGATTGAAAAGAAGTATGCAGCTTTAGCTTTAGTGAGGGCATGCTTATACTCTGCCATGCTGTCTTAAACACCTCCAATTTACTATGTCTCCACTTGCGCTGTAAATGCCGTGTTCTTTGCTTTAAGGTACGGGTGTTGTCATTATACCATGGTGCTAGCCTTTTTTCCCTAATGCGTTTGACCCTAGCTGGAGCAATCGTGTCCAGGGTTGAGCGAAGCAAACATTCTAATTGGTCATTTACAAACTCACGATGATTGATCACCGTAGGTGTATTAAATTTTAAGTCTGGTACGTTTTTAATAAACGCAGCTGGAGTATCAGATGTGATAGTGCACTTGGTGTGATAACGAGGCAGAAGGATTTTATTTATTAGAGATAGCTCAAATACTAAAAGATAGTGATCTGAAATCGAACCATCAATTTTATCTATACTGATACAAAATGTTAATATCAGATCTAAAGTATGATTACAGCAGTGGGTTGGTCCCCTCACATTCTGAGTGACATATTCTACCCCACCCCCACCCCCCACGGAGGCCAAGTCAGAGCTAGGGCTCCTTTAAACTCCCCCCTCCACCGGAGCACAAGACCGTATCTGTTGGTTTCCTCTCCGGATGCCTCCTGGGTACCAACATGGGCACAGAAACCGACCGGACCACCTGCAGGAGAGTGTCACGGGAGCAAGGGGCTTCCGGGCTATCCCCACTGTAGCATACAGCCTCTGGCAAGGCCTCACGGGAGCATACGGTCTCTTGGCAGGCCTCTCGGGAACACACGGTCTCTTGCAGGGCCTCTCGGGGACACACGGCCCCTTGCAGGCCTCTCGGGGACACACGGCTTCTTGCAGGGCCTCTCAGGGACAAATGACCTCTGGCAGGGCTTCTCGTGAACTCACGGCCTCTGACAGGGCCTCTCAGGAACTCACAGCCTCTGGCAAGACCTCTTGCCCAGACGCCCTTGGCGCAGGCACTGGAATGGATGCCCTAGACACAGGCACTGGAACTGGAACGGATGCCCTCAGCGCTGGCACAGGAACTGGAATGGACGCCCTCGGTGCAGGCACAGGAATGGACACCCTTGTCACAGGCACAGGGATTGGAACGGACGCCCTCGGCACAGGCACAGGGACTGGAATGGATGCCCTCAGCGCAGGCACAGGGACTGGAACAAACACCTTCGGCACTGGCATGGGAACAGACGACGTTGTCCTCGGCGCCAGTGTTTATGGTGCAGAGGTTGGCGCAAGTGTTCGTGGCACTGGGGTCGGCACAACTAGCTCAGATAACTTACTAAACGTCATTTCTGATTCATTTACAAGGCTAAGTTGCGCAATGGGTACAGGTATGGAATCAAACGGCGTAACGAGCCACTGTACTGAGCTACCGCATTCAGATGCAGTGCTAATGAATTCAGGTATGGAGCTAACATGCTTGACTACAGAACCAGAAGTCTCAGCTTGCACAGATACGGAACTATATGAAGCTAACAACTCAGACACAGAACCAACAAACTCCGATACAGCATCAACATGCTCGGACATGAAACCAGCTCAGATAATGAAATTGGCTCGGATACAGAACTATACGAGGTTAATGATTCAGACATAGAATCAGCTAACTCAGATACAGCATCAACATGCGCGACACGCTCGCATACAGAACTAACGGTTCAGACATGGGATCAAAAACTCAGATACGGTGCTAGGGTGCTCAGCCACGAGGTTATCTGGCTTAAATACCGAGTTATCAGGTGCTAGAGACTCAGGCACTGAGCTACAAGGTGCTGACTGCTCATCTACAGAGCTACAGGGTGCTAACCGCTCAGCTACTGAGCTAGCGTGCTCAAAAATGAAGCTAACTGGTCTAAATTTCAGGTTATCAGGCGCTAGAGATTCAGGTACTGAACTACGGGGCACTAACTTCTCAGCTACTGACCTAGCATGCTCAAATACAGAGCTAATGCTTAAATACAGGGTTACCAGACACTAGCAACTCGGATACTGTGCTACGGGGAGTTAATGGCTCTTCGACGGAGCTAACAGGTGCGGCGTGCACAGATATGTGACTAACGTACTCAGAAACAGTGTTAACATGCTTAAATTGGGTGCTAGCAGCTAGGATACTGTGCTATGGGGCACTAACAGCTCTTTGACGGACCTAACAGATATGGGGCATTCACAGATACGGGTCTAGCATACTCAATAGCAGGGCTATGTTGCGCTAACCAGCGCTTGGCCCGTACCTCCCGGCTGCTGGTGAGCTGGGGACCCTGCAAATTACCAGTGAGCTTGGACAATTGCAGACAATTGGAGGACTTCTGCTGGTCTTCAATTCGAGAGACCATACCTCTCCCACAGCTTCTCTACCAGCTGGTCACTGGTCCCCAACATTAACTCGGCCCAATTGGTGTCAACACTGTGGCGCGGTTCGCCTTTGAGGCACCAGTTGTAAAAAACTAGGTGGTCAAATTCGGTAAACTCGGGGAACTGGCGCAAGTAAGCTGAGCATTGCCAGGAAAATTAGCCGCAATGACGGGGATTACCGTCAAATTTTTCTGGCAGCTCAGCACACGGTTCCCCAGCCATTGTTCGGCAGGGATTTCTGTAACAACGGGACCTAACGGGCAGATAGGAGACGTGTGCAGGCTCGATATAAATAACCATACTTTATTTAAACTTAAGGCAACCATATGTGAACAGAAACGGAAATGCCAGAATGAAATGCGACACACGGCAATAGTAACAACAATGACAACAAACAAAGGACAGACCAGTTAACTTAAGCAGGCTTGCCGAAAAGGATTCAACATAAGTGGCTTACCGCAAGGAAAAACATAACTCCATATAAGCGAAATAGCACAAGCAAAACTATGGATGTGGCAGAAAGTCGTCAAACACCACAACAGTCCAAAGGTTGTTTGACCAAATGCAAAACCCCGTGTCATTCGGGAGCTAGGGCCCTGCTTAAATACAGTACATGGCGGCTGTGGCCACTTAGTCCGAGGGGCCTAGCTGCTTCTTCTGGTGCTCTCCTATCGGGCGGAGCACCACGAACAACGCGGTCAGAAGTGCCCCCCAACGACGGGCACAACATGTGGAGGTCTAGGGGAACCTGTTACAATCAATGTATTATAAATGTACAATTTCAAAATTGTATTTTTTTTTTTTTAACAGGTCAAATGTAGAACCTTCTAGTCCTAAGAACTCACTTTCTTCTTGGAATTATAAGGTTCTGGCAACACATAAAAAGATGATTCAGTGATTCATAGGCCAATGTACTTGTTATTTTTTGAGTATATATCTATATATATTTGTTTCTCCCTTTCAGAATATGAGCGGGCAGTATTTAATTTTTCTTTTGCTTTTTGGGAGGGCTTTGCATTGGGCCACCGAGTTGTCGCCACTTCTTAAATTTGGTGCGGTAAGGGAGTTTTTGATGACCTCAAGGTAGGGTTCGGTACCCCTTTTGTTCGGTTATCAGAGTTCAACCGGAATGTGCTGGATCTTCAGTTCACCAGCTGTAGGAAGGGGTTGACCAAGGATAAGCCAGCACTCCAAAGTTCTGTATCTGAGCATGTTGCGTCTGTACACTCCGAACTCGAGCAAGTAAGTTCCGCTTTAGAATCGTTAGTATCGGCTAGCTTCGCACCTGAGCACACAAGCTCCATAGTCGTGCCCGAGAGAGAAAATTTTGATGTCCGCGCCAGTGCCCGCACCGAGGATGTCCACGCCAGCGCTGTTAATGTCCGCGCCAGTGCCAGCGCCGTTGATGTTCACGCCAGTGCCAGCGCCGTTGATGTTCGCACCAGTGCCAGCGCCGATGAGGTCCATGCCAGTGCCCGTGCCGGGGATGTCCGTTTTGGTGCCAAAGTTATCTGTTCCGGGACGTGTCTGCACTGAGGATGACCAGACCAGTGGCCATACTGGGGGCCGCTGCATGCAGTGTTGCTCTGCCAAGGGCGATATGTGTCTGAGAATCCGCTTGCTGCTGTCTGGTTCGGTTTCATTCTGGGTACCTGCGCTCGTCTCCTTGTTAGTCCTTTGAACCCGATTCGTTACAGTCACCCACAAACAAGCAAGATTTCTGGCTCTCACAGACTTGTAACTTCGTCTTTACAGAAGAGAAGCTCTTCTGTCCTCCAGTCGTTACCTGTATTAATGGCAATTGTTTGACCTCGTTATCTGTATAAAAGACACCTGTCCACAGCCTCAAACAGTCAGACTCCAATCTCAACCATGGCCAAGACCAAAGAGCTGTCAAAGGACACCAGGAAGAAAATTGTAGACCTGGACCAGGCTGGGAAGAGTGAATCTACAATAGGCAAGCAGGTTTGTGTGAATAAATCAACTGTGGGAGCAATTGTTAGAAAATGGAAGACATACAAGACCATTGATAATCTCTCTCAATCTGGGGCCCCACGCAAGATCTCATCCCATGGGGTCAAAATGATCATGAGAACGGTGAGCAAAAATCCCAGAACTACACGGAGGGACCTGATAAATGACCTGCAGAGAGCTGGGACCAACATGACAAAGGCTACCATGAGTAACACACTACGCAGAGAAGGACCCAGATTCTGCAGTGCCAGGCGTGTCCCCCTGCTTAAGCCAGTACATGTCCAGGCCCGTCTGAAGTTTGCCAGAAAGCATATGGATGATCCAGAAGACGCTTGGGAGAATATCATGTGGTCGGATGAAACCAAAATAGAACTTTTTGGTAAAAACTCAACTGGAGGAAGAAGGATGCTGAGTTGCATCCCATGAACACCATACCTACTGTGAAGCATGTGGGTGGAAACATCATGCTTTGGGGCTGTTTTTCTGCAGAGGGGACAGGACGACTGATCCATGTTAAGGGAAGAATGAGATTTTAAGCCGAAATCTTCTTCCATCAGCGAGAGCATTGAAGATGGAATGTGGCGGAGTCCTCCAGCAGGACAATGATCCCAAACACACCGCTCGGGCAACGAAGGAGTGGCTCTGTAGAAAGAATTTCAAGGTCCTGGAGTGGCTTAGCCAGTCTCCAGACCTCAACCCCATAGAAAATTTGTGGAGGGAGTTGATAGTCTATGTTTCCCCAAAACATCACTGCTCTAGAGGAGACCTGCATGGAGGAATGGGCCAAAATACCAGCTACAGTGTGAGCAAACCTGGTGAAGACTTACAGGAAACATTTGACCTCTGTAATTGCCAAAAAAGGTTGTTACAAAGTATTGAGTTGAATCAAATTTATTGACCAAATACTTATTTTCCACCATAATTTACAATTAAATTTTTTAAAAATCCTACAGTGTGATTTCCTTTTTTTATTTTATTTTGTCTCTGATAGTTGAAGTGTACCTAATATGAAAATTACAGACCTCTTTCATCTTTCTAAGTAGGAGAACTTGAACTTTGTCTCACTGTGTGTGTGTGTGTGTGTGTGTGTGTGTGTGTGTGTACACACACACACACACACACACACACACACACACACACACACACACATGTATGTATATACATACATACATACATACTTGGTCATTTATTAATTGAGTAAAATGATCCAATATTATATATTAAATTTAATTAAATTAAATAATTAAAGTTCAGTAGAATACATGGAAACGAATCATGCCCTGTATGGGACGCAAAGCCATCACAGGGCTTGGCAGTAGGCACAGCCAGGATTGAAACCTGGGTCCCTGCAGTGTTGGGCTAGTGTGAAAAATCGCTGCACCACCCAAGCAGATAATTCAGTTATACAGATATTCACTGTTTAACAACCATCCAATTACTGTCCTATTGCTTTAACAGCCGAGCTCTTAAAAATTATAATAAAATTATAAGAAAAATCTGTCTCTCTACTCCAGATGTTGCCACCCTTAAAAAGACGGTATGTATGTATGTATATACATACATGTGTGTGTGTGTGTGTGTGTATATACACACACACACACACACACACACACACACACACACACACATGTATGTATATACATACATACATACTTGGTCATTTATTAATGGAGTAAAATGATCCAATATTATATATGAAATTTAATTAAATTAAATAATTAAAGTTCAGTAAAATACTGTATACTGTAACAGTACAGTATCTGTTGTTGCTGTTTTGAGTCTTTTTAAGGTGGCAACATCTGGAGTAGAGAGCAGATTTTTCTTATAATTTATTATAATTTTTAAGAGCTCGGCTGTTAAAGCAATAGGACAGTAATTGGATGGTTGTTAAACAGTGAATATCTGTATAACTGAATTATCTGCTTGGGTGGTGCAGCGATTTTTCACACTAGCCCAACACTGCAGGGACCCAGGTTTCAATCCTGGCTGTGCCTACTGCCAAGCCCTGTGATGGCTTTGCGTCCCATACAGGGCATGATTAGTTTCCATGTTTCTCATTCCAGAAGTCTACACATGTCTTAAAAAACTCCACAATATATCATAATACATATCACATTTTATTGTAGGTCCACTCAACCCAGTATAACCTCTATATGCCAAATTATCAGAGCACTTTCTCATAACCTGTGTTGCTATTGCACACTGTTAGGCTTTTCGGAACTTATAAACATAAATTCAATATGGGAAGTTTTAACCACGTGGTCCTTTGTTTAAAATGGCGCCCGCCTGGGTCCCTTGTTAGGGACCCTCCAGATTCCTGTCTCAGGGGGGAGGCGGAGCCTGGACTTTATAGCACATTTCATTGGCTCCACCAATAGTGAAGGAGGAGCCTAGTAAGGGACAAAACCATCCGTTCAGACACAAGGATTTTGCCTTTTTGCTGGTGTTCACCTGAATTGCAGGAAAAAAGGCGACCGATCGGCTTAGCTCTGAGATATATTCACAGACCACGTTGTGTTCTAAATAAATTGTTTTTAACAAGAGCCTCCGGGAGTTTCCAACTGCTTGTTCAGGACCCTTGGAACAAAAGATCCGTCGTAACAAATGTTAGCAGAGGATGGTTCAAAGGCCTGAATTAACATCACATAGATTCAGCTTGACCAAGCTTGGACCTGAACTCTGGGAGCCTTTTGTGCTCAGTACAAGGCGCGCCTACACAAGGTAAACAAATGTTGTCTGTATAGATTAGTTGCATTTATTATTTAGCGTACTGGGTGTTAAATGAATCTCAGAGTCCGTAAGTGTCCGATTAAATTACTAAAGTATTATTAGATAGTTTGGAACTGTGAATATATGCTAGAGCTAAAATGTATGTTTCCTGATTGCTGAGTTCGAACC
The DNA here is from genome assembly GCA_025084515.1 of Ancistrus triradiatus. Taxonomy (NCBI): domain Eukaryota; kingdom Metazoa; phylum Chordata; class Actinopteri; order Siluriformes; family Loricariidae; genus Ancistrus; species Ancistrus triradiatus. The sequence goes on from JAJAGP010002914.1 coordinate 20,155, forward strand.
AGACCGGTTTACATAAACTGTACAAGGCCCCATTGTGTCCAGACACCATTGGGTTTGTGTAGAATCTGTCTGTTTTGGTAGCGGGATTCTGTACAAGGCGCCATTGGGTCCAGACACCATTGGGTTTGTGTAGAATCTGTCTGTTTCGGTAGCGGGATTCTACAAATTTGATTGTTTTAAATTCCGAATCTGTATGTTTTGGTAGCGGGATTCGGGTAGAATCTGTCTGTTTTGGTAGCGGGATTCTACAAATTTGATTGTTCTAAAATCCGAACCTGTCTGTTTTGGTAGCGGGGTTCGATGAATTAATCTAAATTCTAAATTTGGTTCAAAATAGTACGTCAGGAGTTGTTGTTTTTACTGTGTCGGCCATTTTTCCTTTGTTTGTGTACTTCCTGTGTCGGCCATCTTGCGTTTGTGTGTGATTTGTTGTCTTACTGTGTCGGCCATTTTTCCTTTGTTTGTGTACTTCCTGTGTCGGCCATCTTGCGTTTGTGTGTGATTTGTTGTCTTTCTGTGTCGGCCATTTTTTCCTTTGTTTGTGTGTGCTTTGTTCTCTGTGACTGTACTTCCTGTGTCGGCCATCTTGCGTTTGTGTGTGATTTGTTGTCTTACTGTGTCGGCCATTTTTCCTTTGTTTGTGTACTTCTTGTGTCGGCCATCTTGCGTTTGTGTGTGATTTGTTCTCTGTGGTACTTCCGGTGTCAGCCATATTGTCTTTTTGTGTGTGAGCTCTGTAGTTTGTGTTTGTTTTTTCCTCTGGCGGCCATTCTCTGTGTGTTATATTTTGTCCGGCGGCCATTATAATTATTCTTCATTGTGAAAGAGTAGAAGAATTCAACTTTTTAAGTATGAGAGATTAAAGTAATTGGTGCATTCCTTAATGGTGAGAGAGTTAAGGAGTATATATTATACCAGTATTGTAAGTTGCTTGATGAGTTTTCTGTTCCAGCTCTAAGTCTGAGAATATTCAATATTCCTATGCTATACTAGAAACATTGTTTTAAGGCTAATGCTTGAAGTAATTAAAGGTTACTATTTGGAACACTGTGGCTTTAGCAGATGTTAATAGTAGTTTAATGCATTATAGGGCATTTAGGCTAATTATACCTAGCTGAAGTCATTTATAGTTAATATATGTTATGAATTGGGATAGTCCTACTCTAGTAGTGAATTAGATTGTTTCTCGTTCCAAGTCATAACTAAACCTTCAAAATAAAATAAATAAATAAATAAAAAAAAAAAAAATAGAATTTAAATAATAATATTAATAATAAAATAGAGTAAAAAAAAAAAAAAAAAATAATATATATATATATATATATATATATCTTATATAATATATATATATATATCATATATATTATATATATATATATATAGCAAATAACTTAGTGTGTGTTGACTTCTAGCTTAACACACTGTTCAGACCATCACATTGTGTTTGACTTTCCTGGCTCTGATACCAATTTAAAAACAAAAATGGGAGATCTAAAAGCAGGACAATTGCAGCATGTAGTTATTAATAGGATTAAAGACACCACACCATAAAAGGTAGAGACAAGGAAGGGGAGAAATATAAAAAATTATTTCATAATTGGGTAACTAGGGGATTGTATCCAGTTTCAAGTGAGCCGGTTCCTTCAGCTGCACAGAGATTGAAAATTTTGGAACACCAGCAGGAAGAAGTTAGGCAGCAGCAGGAGAAACTAGATCGAGGAGGACGATTAAAATAATTAACATACAGGAGACAGCTGGTAAAACTGCAGGACCAACTAGCTAGAACTAAGGTGGCTTTACAGCATATGAAAGTTGTAATAAGCAAGGCAGATAAAGAAATGAGCAAAGTACTTGTGACTCCAGGCGTTGACACACCACAACATAAGCTACCCGTCCCTGATTCATCAGTTTTGAATCCCGGTACAATACCCCTGCCTAGGGCCCCTCCCCCATATGAAAATGTAAATTATATGTTGAAATAATATGTCTATTGTACCCCACAAGGTACAAAGTTAGTTTTACCAGACCAAGAGCCTCCTCCAGAGGGCAGGATTTGTGTAATGCAGCCTGTTACTGAACCGGAACCTCAGTCCTGCGACATCATGGGCTAGATTGACCGCACCTGACAAACAAGTGTAGCCATTTTCTTAGAACCAGAGGGAGTAGCAGCAGCGGTGCAGCTAAACCAGGAGCAGATAGAGTACTTCAGAATGGATCCGAACACCTCGCAAGCGCCACATGTCTCCTTGCTGTTGGCCAAAGGTTTTGAGGCTAGAGCCCTTGGTCCTATGGTATGTTTTGCACAGACCCTGACTTATGCACAGACGGACGTTCCACACCTGTCGCGGACTCAGGACAGTAAGTATTGGAAAATTGACTGTAAGTGTGTGGACAATGTACATTATGAACAGGTTTCTCTCCCACGTCACCATGGATGAGAACACACAGATCACCACCTGACTGATCAGATGCTAAAGTCGGTCCCTACTTCTTTATGGACCACCTCCAAGATAGACGTGGGGCATGTAAAACACCATGTTGCCCCTATTTCTGTGAAACCTGAGGCGGAGGTCGTGTATAAAAGACAATACCCACTCTCTACTGAAGCAGAGACTGGCATTGCCCCTACTATACAAGGCCTATTGGAAACCGGGGTCTTAGTCCCAACCCAATCCAATTGGAACACACCCATACTTCCAGTTAAGAAGCCGGACAAGGAAGAATACAGAATGGTGCATGACTTGAGACTGATCAATCAGGTGACTGTCACTGAAAACATACCGGTCCCAGACCCCTACAGATCACTACAGAACTTGACCCCTGAGCACAAGTTATTCACAGTAATAGACTTAGCAAATGCTTTTTTTTGCATACCAATACCATCACATCTATATTTTTGGTTTCTCATATCGGAGACAACAATACACCTACACTAGATTACCACAAGGGTACAAGGACAGTCCTGGTATTTTTAACAAATGTCTTAAACAAGATCTTTCCCAGTTGCTGACTGACCAGGTGCTAGACACTGACACAGCACTAATCCAGTATGTAGATGACCTACTTATTGCCTGCACTGACTCATGCACCTGCCTGACAGACACACAGATGGTCCTCTGTAGGCTAGCACAATCAGGATACAAAGTCAACAAGTCAAAATTACAAGCTTGCCGACCAGTGGTCACCTTCCTTGGTCGTTGCATTTCTCCAAAGGGACATACATTGACTTTGAAAGCTGTAGAAACTATCCAAGCCTTCCCTAAACCTAAAACAGTCAGCCAGATGTTGTCTTTTTTAGGTCTGACAGGCTATAGTAGGAACTACATCCCAAATTACACAGGCCTAACCTCACCACTGAGGTCTGAAGTGACCAGATTGGGTCAACGCAACCTCACGGCTCTAATTGAATGGAATACCAACCTGGAAGCAGGTTTGTAGAAAGGTAAAACAAGCCCTCGCACTTGCAGAGCATTTGCAGTCCCCTGACTACACTAAACCTTTTTATCTGGATGTCTCTGAAAAAGAAGGCATTGTAAATGCTGTTCTTTTTCAAAAGGGGGGAGGAATGGGGCAAGACAAATTCTCCAATATCATAGCTCAAAATTGGATCTTATAGTACAGGGACAACCACAATGTACTAAACATTTGGCAGCATTAGCCACAGCAGCGGACAAAACACCCCACATTGTTATGTGTCATCCTTTGGTAATCAACACATCGCATGGAGTGGTAGCATTCCTGACCTCAGCTGCGTTTACACTATATAATGCTAGGCGTTTAAAGATTAGTGACACCCTGCTTCAGCCAAGCATCACCTTCGCTCCTAAAAAAAACTGTCAATATGACCAGCACACTTCCTGGTAGAGTAGATGAAGATGAGTTACACATCTGTGAATTAGTAGCTAGTAAAGCGTTAAGGGTTAGGGAGGAATTGAGCACCGAACCTCTAGGGGAAAGAGACATGGACCTGTACTGCGACGGATGCTGCTACAAGAGCAACGAGGGGTTGGTAGCCTTATATGCTGTGGTAAGTGAAAAACAGGGACAGTTTGAGACCTTAGAGGATGGAATCATACCGCAGCCAGCTTCCGCCCAGCTGGCAGAAATCACTGCTGTAACCAAAGCACTGAAGCTGTCAGCTGGTAAAAGGGTTAACATCTGTACTGATTCGGCCTATGCACACTCAGCCATACATGTAGATGGACCTCAGTGGCTCCAACGTGGCCTAGTCGCCTAGGGCACCCCTATTAAACACATGACAGAGGTACATAACAGCAGTGCACCTACCCAAGCATGTAGCCGTAATTAAATGTAAGGGACATTCTAATCTAAAAACTAAGGTAGCACAGGGAAACAATGCAGCTGACTTAACAGCCAAAGCAGCTGGGGGTTATGTAAGGCAGCTAGTAGCACTGACGACACCGAATCTACCAGAACTTACGGACACTTATCTTAGACAGATGCACGAGAGGGCAGGAGCGTATGAAAAGAATAGTTGGTTACAGAAAGGTGCAAAAGAGGTAGACGGAATCTGGAGAAACCATGAAGGGAAGATAGTGGCACCAGGAGCTGTACTAAAACTGCTTTTAATTGAAGCCCATGGCCCCACCCATGTAGGAAAAAAAACCATCTGCATCATCTTAGAGCCAACTGGTGGCATCCAAATCTAGCTGACATGGTTCAGTTGCATATCAGAGAGTGTGTGGTGTGTCAGGACAATAATCCGAACCAACCTACAGGATTATGCACGTAGAGGGCAGGAGCGTATGAAAAGAAAGTTGGTTAGGAGGAAGGTGCAAGAGGTGGACGAGAATCTAATAGAACAGGAATAAGGCGAATGATAGTCTGGCAGATTGGAAGCAAGTACTAAAAAAGCCATTAATTGAAGCCCAGGGAGAGAGAGAGATATGCAAGAAAAGAGTATCTGAAATCATCTTAGAGCCAACTGGTGGCAATCCAAATCTAGCGACATGGTTCAGTTGCATATCAGAGAGTTGTGTGTCAGGTCCAGGACAATATCCGAAACCAACCTACAAGATTACCTATCGGAAACTTTCCATTACCAGACGAACCTTTTTAAAGAAATTTTGTATTGACTAACACCGACATGGGTCCAGACAGAGTGGTGAAGGGCTATCGTTACCTACTGGTAAGATAGACAGATACACAAGGTGGGTAGAAGCCATAAGACAGTAGTGAAATGGCCGAATTACCCGAAATTAATTCCAAGGTATGGTGGTACCTACAACAATCAGGTCGGACAATGGGACCCACTTCAACAACAAGCAACTACAAGAAGTGGAAAAAGCCCTGGGAATAACCCATAAATTTGGGCTTAGTTTATCATCCAAGTTCACAGGGTATTGTGGAAAGAGCCAACCAAACAATCAAGACCAAATTGGCCAAAGCCTGCTATAAAAATTCCAAGATGACTTGGGTTGAAGCATTGCCACTAGTGCTCATGTCCATTAGGAGCTCCCCCTAGGGGGGACACTCATTATTCACCTCACCAACTGCTGACTGGTCGACCCCATGCCAGGTCCACCGCGAGGACAGGGCAGTAGGCAAGATGTTAGATCTGTGGGATGAAGAGTTATATAATTACATGGAAGCTCTAACTAAATTTGTTGTCAGTATCTCTCCCCAGAAACCAGAAGAAGGAGAGGAACGAGTACCATCGCTGCCTCAGGTGGAACCAGGACAAGTGGGTCAGGATCAAAGTACACAAAAGAAAGTGGGATCAGTCGAGGTGGACTGGACCTTGGGAGGTGACTGAAGCCACTTCGCATGCAGTCAGAGTAAGAGTAGGAAAGAAAGGTAACAACTGGTACCATCTGAGCCACTGTGTCCGTGCCGAACCTCCGACGAGAACCCTCACAGAGACTGGACAGGATCTGCAGACACCCATCCTTGAGGGCGTTTCCCTAACTTTTCCCAAAGCGGGACAGACTGATACGGAAAAGGGGAAAAGTGGTAGGCAAGCCAGAGAGTGTGCGTTGGTTTTTCTGATTATGCCTTTCAGGATTTACAAGTAGCATGGAGTGGAAGATGCCGCGGATGCCCTGGCCAATCACCACAGCCATCGAAGAGACACCCGAGAGGTCAGACCTGGCGGAACCTTCGACAAAACCGTGTGGATTATGGTATAGGGGTCCCAAGGGGGGTCCCAGATGAATTTAAGGCTAGGAACCAGATTGCTGCAGGGTTTGAAAGCGCGCTCTTTTGGTGGGTAACTGTCAATAAGAATGTAGACTGGATAAACTATCTCTATTACAATCAACAAAGGTTTGTTAATTTCAGTGTTCAAGCCATTGAGGGACTGAGGGACCAGCTAGACCAGACTTCACTTATGACCATACAGAATAGGATGGCATTAGACATGTTGTTGACAGAGAAAGGTGGAGTTTGTCAGATTGTGGGTTCATCGTGTTGGACCTTCGTCCCTAATAATACTGCACCCGATGGTAGTGTGTCACGAGCCTTGGAGGGATTAAGGGCTTTGTCACAAGAATGGAAGGAAAACTCAGGAATAAATAATGAATGGGTAAAAGTGGCTAGAACAGATATTTGGACCATGGAAGGGAGTTATTACGAGTTTAGTGATGTCAGTATGTGTGGGATTGGCAATTTTAGTGGTGTGTTGTTGTTGTTGTGTCCCGTGTGTCAGGGTATTGTTAGAAAGATTTGTGGCAGAGGTAGTGAGTAGAGGAAGCAGAGGGGGAAAAGATCCACCAGTCATCCAGATGGTGTTGACAGATTTGTCTAAGTATTATATAGACGACGAGGTGGAGGATACCCTTGAAGGTGGGCCGGAAGACCCACTTCAAGTGGCATAAGTGCTACTAACTCTGCTTAATTAAAGGAAAAACCGACCAGACAAGGCGAGGAGAGACGACCAACGCTGCTGATCATAGACCGGGATGAAGGAAAGAGACTGGAAAGAACGGGCAGAGACGGACTCCGTGGGAACTGGAAGTCCCACTCCAAGGGACAAAAGGGCCACCAACTGGACCTGCCCACACGGAACAAACCACAGCAACAAAGCCGACTATGTGGAAGAGGAGTCCAGTGAAGCCAAGGAGAACAGAGCAAGAAGAGGGATTTGGTTAGACTAGGAGGACAAAACATAAACATATAGGTCGCAGACACATAGATCATCTTTGAAAACACTACTTAAGTACAACACACATAGTTCAGATACAAAACTCAAGGGGTTAGTTCAGGATTGTTTATGATGTATGTATGTTTGATGCGCTGCTATTTTTATGAAGGTTATTCTGTGTTTCTTTGTTTGAATGTTTGTGCGGCTGCGGAAGCAGGCAAGACCGACGGGGAAGAACCCATGGGGCAGTAAGAGCTGTGCAGAGAAACAGGAGCTATGGGCCCCTTCTGAATATCTGCAGCTCTGTCCAGTGGAGGATGACCTGAATGGACTTCCTGTAGAAGCTCCCATTGTCCTAATTTTAAATTACTCTATTTTTGTTTCCTATTTTTAGTTTTGTTTAATTATTATTTTTGTTTGTTTGTTTTGTTAAGGGTTAGGAGCTGTTGCGAAAGGTACGGTTCCTTTAGTTTAACTGGTAGCCTTTTGATTTATAGATACCTTTTATTGTACAAATTCAGCCCAGTGGCCATGTAGTCAGAATGGATTAAATCGGGGGTTGCGGATGGTTGCCCTTTTTTTCCTGGAACCTAGAAACACCTAACCTAAAGTTAAAAGGTAACGTGAAAGCATTAAGATGCTTTCAAGGGGGGATTGTTAGGGTTTTCGGAACTTATAAACGTAAATTCAATATGGGAACATGGTCCTTTGTTTAAAATGGCGCCCGCCTGGGTCCCTTGTTAAGGGCCCTCCAGATTCCTGTCTCAGGGGGGAGGCGGAGCTTGGACTTTATAGCACATTTCATTGGCTCCACCAATAGTGAAGGAGGAGCCTAGTAAGGGACAAAACCATCCGTTCAGACACAAGGAGGGGCTTTTTGCCTTTTTGCTGGTGTTCACCTGAATTGCAGGAAAAAAGGCGACCGATCGGCTTAGCTCTGAGATATATTCACAGACCACGTTGTGTTCTAAATAAATTGTTTTTAACAAGAGCCTCCGGGAGTTTCCGACTGCTTGTTCAGGACCCTTGGAACAAAAGATCCGTCGTAACAACACTCACTATTTAAACTATACAGCAGGACTTGCAAAAGGAGATGAGGGTTGTGAACACCTTCACATTAGTGTAATTTTATAGTGCTAGGTCTCCAGGAGTGAGCTTCGTAGCTACCCTTTGAGGTGCTGCTTTTGTTACAAGTGTATGTCAAATCATTGTTTTGTCACTTTGATTCAAAATAATTTAACAGCACCTTGGGACTGGTCTCTCAAAAGATCTGTCAATACTGCAGAAATATCTAATATATGCTCTTATTGCTCCATTCAAGCCTAAATTTTCTAAAGTTCTGGTGCATCCTATAACAATCTTTCGGACATTTTTTAATGCATGATAGCACTTTGCAGAAACACATTTCATACTAGACTGTCTTTAAGACTCACACTCCATTTCCTGTTTCTTCATATCATATTCTCTGAGTCTGGTCCATCACTGGCATTGCTTAAGGTAATGCTTACTAGCAGATGAGCCAGAGCTTTTGCTGTCATGTCACTGCTAAGAAGTCAGTTCCAAGGCATACAGGATGCACGTCATCATCATTTGTTTATCACCTCAGGCTATTTTACTCAAACAAGTATTGCTTAGCTCTCACTTTTGCTTGGCTCTGAAATCCAGGCAAACCTATAGGATGTTCACTCCTTGCTGTTCTACTCTACTTTCCACCTTTTCCTTCCAGTCTTCCCTCTAATCTTGACAAATAATGCCACACACAGATCTTGTGCAAATTAAATTAGCTTGCCAGCCCTGATACCCAGCGTATGTGTCCGCAAACTGGTTCTCACAAGTACACATTTAAAAGAAACTGTTAGGGGCAACTCATATGATCAAGGCAGATTTGGATGTCTTATTTTATTTATTTATTTATTAATAAGCCCCTTTTTAAAAATAGTATAAATCTCACACATAATCTGCTTCCTGCTTTTCAGTATACTGAATGGTTTATCAGTTGCAAATATATCTTTAGGACAGATCATTTTCTGTAATAGACAAATGGGGCTAAAAAGCTCATGCTAACCAAAACAAGGTTGATCCAAACAGCCTAACTCATGCTCCAGTAATGGAAGTCTAGTTAGCGCTCCTGTTCCTTCATGGTGGGTACATCTGCCATCTTTTTAGGCAGATGTCAGCAGCAGGATTGAAAAGAGCGCATTACCTCTCGGCACATGACTGGCACTTCTGTAGATTGAAAAGCAGACAGCAATCAGTGTGCAGACAGGCTGTTATCAGCATTGCAACAACCTCATGGTATTATGTTACATGCTGAACAGCACTGGGAAATAATGCTACTGACGTATTTTTGTTGTGTGTCACACGTTTCTCTATTATCAGAGTGGAGCATAGATTTGAATGTCATTTCTTTGTCAGGCTCTTTATTGGTAATGTATCATTTGCTGTCTTTTTCTTACCACACTGCACACTCAATCGTCCAGGCATTTAACAAATTCATGCAAATAGGTGCTAACATGCTTTCCATAATGGCTTGTAACCCAGACACATGTAAGCTCTCTTCAAGCTCGCATATTTTGTCACATCTCCCTTACTCAACTTTATGAAAGGCTATTTTAGTCCCTTGAAACTTGACAGTCTCTAATACATAGTATCACACTATCAAACTCTCACTCATACTTTTTTACATGATCAAACCTTAAACACACTATCAAATTCTCCCAGGTTCTGGATTAAATGGGGTATGAAAAGTAATGAATGAATTATTATACTTACAGACTTCTTTCTTTGACTCTTTGCATCACATTGTTAGTAAAAATTACATTTCATTTAGTACAGTATGATACAAAACGATAGGGTAAAACTATGCTGTCATTCATTCATTTTCATACCCATCTTAATCAAATTCTGCGCCGTGTCAAGTCAAGTCAAGTCAGATCTATTTATATAGTGCTTTTTACAATGGAGCATTGTCTCAAAGCAACTTTACAAGTTTAGATTATCTCCTAATAACTACGTCCAATCCCAAATTGAGCAAGCCTAGGGCGACACTGGCAAGGACAAACTCTTATAGGAAAGTGTTATAGGAAGAAACCTTGGGAGGACCAAGACTCAAAAAGGGACTCAACCTCCTTGGGCGGCGTAGATGATAAATCTAAGAATGAAACTAAAGTCATGAAGTCATAGTTCGAATAAAATGTGAAATATGCACGTCGGCATTAAGTGGCCCGGGCATGATGGGACTGGAGGTGATGACGGAAGCAGCTTGAGTGAAGCTGCAGCAGATGAACATCATGTGTGGGGCAGGAACTGGTACCGTGTGTAGCCAGAACTATCTGTACCACTGGGAACAAGGTGAGAACCAACCCCCATTTTCCCCACTATTTTTGAATAGTGGATATATCAGCCAATACAAGTGCAGATATTGGCCGATGCAGATTATTTCAAAATGACATTAATCGGCAAAACCGATTAATCAGTCTATCACTAATCTGCACAACCTTCTTTTTTATGGGCAAAGGTCTTAGCAGGTCATAGCAACTCAAGAAACAGCAGCTTCTGATAAATTAAATATCTAGTTAACATTGGTTATATATATATATATATATATATATATATATATATATATATATATATATATATATATAATATAATTTTTTGTGAAGATCAACAACAAGTGGGACAAAATCGTGAAGTGGAATGAAATTTATTGCATATTTTTAACTTTTTTTTTTTATAAAAAACTGAAAAGTGGGGCGTGCAAAATTATTCAGCCCCTTTACTTGCAGTGAAGCAAACTCACTCCAGAAGTTCAGTGAGGATCTCTGAATGATCCAATGTTGACCGAAATGACTGATGATGATAAATAGAATCCACCTGTGTGTAATCAAGTCTCCGTATAAATGCACATGCTCTTTGATAGTCTCAGAGTTTTGTTTAAAGCGCAGAGAGCATCATGAAGACCAAGGAACACACCAGGCAGGTCCGAGATACTGTTGTGGAGAAGATACAAAAAGATTTCCCAAGCTTTAAACATCTCAAGGAGCACTGTGCAAGCGATCATATTGAAATGGAAGGAGTATCAGACCACTGCAAATCTACCAAGACCCGGCCGTCCCTTTAAACCTTCAGCTCAAACAAGGAGAAGACTGATCAGAGATGCAGCCAAGAGGCCCATGATCACTCTGGATGATCTGCAGAGATCTACAGCTGAGGTGGAAGACTCTGTCCATAGGACAACAATCAGTCGTACTCTGCACAAATCTGGCCTTTATGGAAGAGTGGCAAGAAGAAAGCCATTTCTCAAAGATATCCATAAAAAGTTTGCCACAAGCCACCTGGGAGACACACCAAACATGTGGAAGAAGGTGCTTGGTCAGCAGACGAACTTTTTGGCCACAATGCAAAACATTATGTTTGGCGTTGAAAAGCACCACTGCTCATCCCTGAACGCACCATCCCCACTGTCAAACATGGTGGTGGCGGCATCATGGTTTGGGCCTGCTTTTCTTCAGCAGGGACAGGGAAGATGGTTAAAATTGATGGGAAGATGGATGGAGCCAAATACAGGACCATTCTGGAAGAAAACCTGTTGGAGTCTGCAAAAGACCTGAGACTGGGACGGAGATGTATCTTCCAACAAGACAATGATCCAAAACATAAGGCAAAATCTACAGTGGAGTGGTTCACAAATAAACGTATCCAGGTGTTAGAATGGCCAAGTCAAAGTCCAGACCTGAATCCAATCGAGAATCTGTGGAAAGAGCTGAAAACTGCTGTTCACAAACGCTCTCCATCCAACCTCACTGAGCTCAAGCTGTTTTGCAAGGAAGAATGGGCAAAAATTTCATTGTCACGATGTGCAAAATTGATAGAAACATACCCCAAGCGACTTGCAGCTGTAATCGCAGCAAAAAGGTGGCTCTACAAAGTATTAATGCAAGGGGGCCGAATAATTTTGCACGCCCCACTTTTCAGTTTTTTATTTCTAAAAAACGTTTAAAATATCCAAAAAATTTCGTTCCACTTCACGATTGTGTCCCATTTGTTGTGGATTCTTCACGAAAAATTACAATTACATATCTTTATGTTTAAAGCCTGAAATGTGGCAAAATGTTGAAAAGTTCAAAGGGGCCGAATACTTTTGCAAGGCACTATATATATATATATATATATATATATATATATATATATACACACATAGATGCTGCGATATATATGTGTATCTATATATAGATAGATAGATATATAGACATCTGTATAAAGGACACCTGTCCACAGCCTCAAACAGTCAGGCTCCAAACTCAACCATGGCCAAGACCAAAGAGCACCAGGCTGGGAAGAGTAAATCTACAATAGGTAAGCATGTTGTTGTGAATAAATCAACTGTGGGAGCAACTGTAAGAAAATGGAAGACATACAAGACCATTGATAATCTCCCTCTATCTCATCCCGTGGGGTCAAAATGATCAAGAGAACGGTGAGCAAAAATCCCAGAACTACACAGAGGGACCTGATGAATGACCTTCAGAAAGCTGGGACCAAAGTAACAAAGGCTACCATCAGTAACACACTACACCAAGAGGGACTCAGATCCTGCAGTGCCAGGCGTTTCCCCCTGCTTAAGCCAGTACATGTCTAGGCCCGTCTGAAGTTTGCCAGAGAGCATATGGATGATCCAGAAGAGGATTAGGAGAATATCATGTGGTCAGGTGAAAATAAAAAGAACTGTTTGGTAAAAACTCAACTCATCGTGTTTGGAGGAAGAAGAATGCTGAGTTGCACCTCAAGAACACCATACGTTGGAAACATCATGCTTTGGGGCTGTTTTTCTGCAAAGGGGACAGGACAACTGATCCATGTTATGGGAAGGATGAACGGGCCATGTATCGTGAGATTTTAAGCCAAAACCTCCTTCCATCAGTGAGAGCATTGAAGATGGAATGTGACAATGATCCCAAACACACTGCTTGTGCAATAAAGTAGTGGCTCCGTAAAAAGCTAGCCAGTCTCCAGACCTCAACCCCATAGAAAATTTGGAGGGAGTTGAAAGTCTGTGTTGCCCAGAGACAGCCCCAAAACATCACTGCTGTAGAGGAGATCTGCATGGAGGAATGGGCCAAAATACCAGCTACAGTGTGTGCAAACCTGGTGAAGACTTACCGAAAATGTTTGACCTCATTGTCAACAAAGGTTATGTTACAAAGTACTGAGCTGAACTTTTCTTATTGACCAAATACTTATTTTCCACCATGATTTATGATAAAAATCCTTTAAAAATCCTACAATATGAGTTCCTGGATTTTTTTTTCATTTTGTCTCTCATAGTTGAAGTGTGTACCTATGATTTAAATTACAGATCTCTCTCATCTTTCTAAGTAGGAGAACTTGCACAATCAGTGGCTGACTAAATACTTTTTTGCCCCACTGTGTGTGTGTGTGTGTGTGTGTGTGTGTGTGTGTGTGTGTGTGTGTACAAACTAGTGATCCTCCGTTCACCTTTGCTCCAGAAAAGTCTTAGCCTTTCATGGATACAGCTTTGGTATCAAATCATAATTACAATCACCTGTTGACATTACCTGTCTGAAATTACCTCAATATTAAGTTTCTAATGTCATTACTACCCCAAAATTGCCCCTATCCTAGCTTATTTTGGAATGTGTTGCAGGCCTGAAATGCAGGACTGGATGTATATTAACAAATTAACTCAATTCAATCAACCAGACAAGACATGAAATATTTTGGGTTCATACTAGTGCTGAGCGGTATACCGGTTCAACCAGTACAACAGTGCTAATTTCCTGTAGGGTATGCATTTTCATATACTTCCATAGCAGAAACACAGCTCTAACAAATAGGCAGCAAATTATACAATATTTTTCTCCACTAAGAGTTCTGAGTAGAACTACATCACCAAACAGCATGTTGGGTAAAGCTCGATAGCCAGGTAGCATAAGATACACAACAGCCTAGAAACAGTCTGTAAACAGCTGGAAAAGGCTCTGTCAGATTAAAGAACAGAACACAGAACTGGATTATAAAGCAGCGATCAGCGATGCAAAGAAGAACCACATTATGAATGCAGTATCTAACTTTTGAGACTGGTTCAGGGCAATGATTAACTCACAGCATTCGGGGTATGTCTTATAGGGAGCAAAAATATTTGAGCCAAAAATATGCACCTCTATGTATCTCTATGCACCTCACATCTCTTTAAAGCTCTGTCTTTAAGACATTGCAAATTGCACAATAAAATCTGTTTACATTCGGCAACTGTTTCATGCATTCTGATTTGTGTAATTTTGTGGGACAAAGTAAACCTTATAGTAATTAAAGCCTTCATTATATACATATATATAATGGATTCGGCCGGTTTTAGCGTGATCGGTTTCAGCCGGTCTTATATAACTGATTCTGTGCAGGTCAACCACACATGAACAGCACAGTGCTTTTACTAACTTTAATTCATAATTCAGTTCAGGTCAGTTCATAAATCAAAGTCTCAGGCACTGGATGGTTTGTTTAAGAGACATGTTTAAGGGTTTGTTTGCTGACATGATGAGAAGGAAGTGTTGTATGTTTCGACAATGTTTTGAGTGCTACTTAGCTGGTCAACTAGATAGTCTCCCTAAATACCGCATTACTGATTGATTGGACTAGGGACAGTACTAAGGGCTTTTGAACACAACAATGTATCTGGCATGGAAACTAAAACAATATCACCTCGCTGAATATGCATAGTTTCAGAGTCTGACAATGCAAGCAAAGTAAAAAAAGCTAAAGCTAACGAGAACGTAGAGTCAGGCACAAGCCAGCGGCCAGTGCTAGCTTTTTTAACAGAGCATTTGACAAATCTCTAATAAATAAACAAATACACACGCACACTCTCACACACACACACACACACACACACACACACACACACACACACACACTCTATATATATATATATATATATATATATATATATATATATATATATATATATATATATATATATATATATATATGTGTGTGTATTCTATTTACTCCTGACAGTAGAGTAAGCTACACACCCATAGAAAAGCCTGTTATCCCCCGCTGGGACAAAAATACCATGATATACTGTGAAACCAATAGAATCCTTAGAAAAATACCATGATACAAATTTTTGTCCATACCGTCCAGCCCTACATCATACTTTCTGCAAATGAAATGAAACTAAAAGTAAATGTAATGCAGTCTGGGTTTTTTTTCCATACTACCCCAACCTTTTCTCATAAGGGGTTGTGTGTATATATAGATAAAAATACACACATTTTGTCAGATGTGTTGCAGTTTATCTTGGGTGTCTCTCTTCCACATCATGTAAACAAAGCCATTTTCCCACAGAGAACATTTGTAATACGTTTTTGAAGCAAAAGCAAAAGAACCTCAACTTTTACATGACATGAATCTGGACGTATACTACTCATAAGAAGACTTGATTACCAACTAAAGTAAAACTGCAGTATGCACTACCCACATGAGGCACGGAAAAGCACTCTGACAGTGACATCTCCTTCCTCCTGCAATGCAATTTGCTGCAACTCTCAAAGGAAATACAGAGAGATACAGTCTGTGTAGCCAACAGCTTTAAAAGCATCCATAGCTTTTTTCCAGGTGACAGAATCAGTTGTGGAAGGTAATGTACCATTCACTGAAGAATGTAGTTGTATTCCAAATACGTATAAACAACACACACATCTCACTCTCACTGAAGCAAAACTGGCTGGTCCAAGTATTTCAGAAACTGCTGATCTACTGGAATTTTCAGACACAGTCAGCTATAGGGTTTATAAAGTATGGCCAAAAAAGAGAAAATGTCCAGTGAGTGGCAGTTTTCTTGGTGAAAATGCATTGTTGATGCCAGAAATCAGAGTGGTTCGAGCTGGTAACGGTAACTCAAATACAGTATGCAGAAGAACAACTATGAATGCACACATTGAACTTTGAAGCAAATGGCCAGCAGAAGACCAGAGTGGGTGCCACTCCTGTCAGTTAAGAACAGAAAAACGTTGCCTGGTCTGATGAGTGATGATTTCTGCTTTGACAATCGAATGGTAGGGTCGGAATTTTGCGTAAATGACATGAAAATATGGATGCATCCTGCCTTGTGTCAACGGTTCAGGCTGCTGGTGGTGATGGTATAATGGGGGGGTTATTTTTTTTACCAACTACCATCGCTTATATGCCAATGCCTAGAATATTGATGCTGACCATTTCCTTCCATTTATGACATATAATAATAGCACAACAATATAATGGGGTCTCTGGCTCTAAGATGTGAAGAGAAATTGCTTCACCAATGAAAATGTATTTTATTCATATGATAGTTTATCTCAATCATAAGATAAACTCAGTAGCAAATAGCTATAAATCCAGACATCCACCAAAGTTAATATAATATAAACTTCAATATACTGTAAATAATTTTGATATTCCCACAAACTGTTTAGGGTTTCACTGATAAGCCTTTTAAAGATTGCCCTGTTTAGGTCTCTTCTAACAACTTATAGTTCATGACAAAAAATCCATAAGAAACAGTGAATTCCCGATTCTCTGAAAATACTTTGATAAACTTATCTATCAATACTAAATACTATCAGAGTCAGAGTCAGTCAGAGTCAGAGAGGTTTTATTGTCATTTCAGCTACATACAAGTACATATTGAAACAAGACAGCGTGCTTCTAGGATCACGGTACTATTAGTCTATTTATTTTGAGAAAGTAATGCTAAATAAAATCACAATTCAAATATCCATATGTGTTTGTTAAGGTACACAAGGTTATTTTCTACAGACTTTACTTTTCATTTAGAGGGGCAGATAATGCAACAATAAAAGTATCCAAAGATTGAAAAACTAAATACAATTTAAAATATTTGCTTCCATGTTCTATCAGAGCTAATTCCATTCTGCTGCTCTTCATGTGTTCCCTGACAATATGATGGATTCATTCAAATTATTCTATTTGTAAACAAAACTGTGAATAGTAGTTCAAACTGCTTAAAACATTAAAGTCCATACCTTGAACTGTCAAGCTTTAATCTTAATGGGCTCAAATAAGACAACACAGAGAGTCTGGCTATTGGATAAAACCACCTAATTTGCATAGTGTGATAAGAAACATGCCAGATACTATGGAAGGTGTGGGAAAGCGATTTTCTTAGTTATTGGTAATGAAATACTTTATATGCTCACCTGCTATGCTAAACTGGATCAGTAAACATTCTATTTTAGTACATAGTTCATGATAAAGGACATTGTTGTTGTTAACCTCCCGGTGTGAATGAGAGTGAGATGCTAGCCACGGTGTGAATCACTACTGTCATATATTTTCATTCTCTTAACATTTCAATTTGTTTTTGTTCGACCTTTGTTGTAGTTTTCAGACTGAATGCTATGCTAGTTTCTGCTGGTAATGTTTGTCAGAGTTTCCTATGCCCATAACTTGAATTGTGGACCAGCAGGGTAAAGTTAGTCTTCCCTAAATCAAATCAGTATTTGGTGTGACCACCCTTTGCCTTCAAGTACACTCGCACACAGTTTCTGAATGAACTTGGCAGGGAGGTTGTTCCAGTCATCCTGGATAACTGACCACAGATCTTTTATGGATGTAGGCTTGCTCAAATACTTCTGTCTCTTTATGTAATCCCAGAAAGACTCGATGATGTTGAGATTAGAGCTCTGTGGCATCCACACACTCACATCCAGGACTCCTTGTTCTGCTCTACGCTGAAGATAGTCCTTAGTGACTTTGACTGTATGTTTGGAGCCATTGCTTTTGGCCACAGTTCTTCCATAAAGACCACTTCTTGCCAGACTTCAAAGTTCCCTCAAAGAAAATGATTACCTGAAATTGTTTGATATGTGCTGCCTGATGTATGATGTCTTGTTTTATGATTATGATGTTTTTTGTTAAAGGTTTGGCTTAAAATGTATTGTAATGGTGGAGGGTTCACGCAGAGAGTTGTATTCTCGACTGTTTTACCATCATCAACATTACGTATTTAAAAACTCAGACTCAGTTGGTTCTTTGATGTTTTTGGATAGTAAATAAAATGGCTATATCAGCAGTGACTACAACACAAATAAAACAATTTTATTTACTGTCCAAAAAAATCTATTATCCAAGTTTTCAATATGTAATACTGATTTCAGGGAAAAATTAAATCTAAAGAAAAAAAAGTTTTCCTTAAGTTATTTTTGTCTTAGAAAACCCTTCATATATTCCTCCTCCATGAACAGAATAAAATGATTTTGATAACCTAAAATGACATTTTAGGTTTTACTTCCTGTGAGGGAATTTTTAGAGGTGGTAGTCTAACTTTCTCTAGAATTAAGCATTTTATACCCAACCATTGTGAATTACCATTTAAATCATCTCAGACATTTAATTACGCACTGGAAATTCGGTGGTCTTCCACTCTAAAAACTGTTGTCTCTTACGGTTCACATTGTTATTTAGTTTTTCTATTTACTGTGTGTACTTAATTTAGTTAGTACTATTTTCTACGTTGGTAACTATTGTTTTCTATATAACATAACATTGCATTTTTTTGTGTTTACACTGTTGTATAACTGCTGTTATGTACCGTATTTTTCGGACCATAAGGCGCACTTAAAATATTTTAACTTTCTCAAAAATCGACAGTGTGCCTTAAAATGCGGTGCGCCTAATGTATGAATTAATTCTGGTATGTGCTTCAGCATTAGGGTACATGCATTGATTCATTCATTTTCGGAGCGGATTTCAAACTCAACGCTATCGGTCACGCAGTACAACATGGACATAGAGCAGCTGCGAGAGAATTCAACATTAACGAATCAATGGTACGGAAGTGGAGGAAGCAAGAAGACGCCCTGCGCCAGGTAAAGACCAAACTGAGCTTCCGACGGAACTTAAGAGTTTTGTTTCATTTCATGCGTCTTATAACCCGGTGCACGTTATGTATGAAAATATACCCGTTAGCAGCCGATTGTTGATATTGCGTCTTATAATCCGGTGCGCTTTATGGTCCAAAAAATAAGGTAGTGTACAATGTTTACAATTCAGTTGCAATAATTATCTTTATAAAATAAAAAAGTATGAACCAACTGCATCTCCTCATAATTAAACTTAGGAGTCTTATCCTTATTAGTTTCCCCAGGTATTAGTAATTCACATTTCAACTATCCATGAAAAAGAAATAAATAAGATTTCACCCAGTTTACATTAAGATCTCAGTGGTGTATTATGTTACTTACTTGGATCTCACTTATGTCTAAATATAAGCTTCTTTGCTTTACAGTTTCATATAGGACATAAATAAGAAACATCTAAGAAATCATTCAGCAGTCTGTCAGTATTGAAAGAGATCATAGGCTTTTCTCATTTGTCTCTAGAACGTCTTAAAAATAAATGCTTAGGTTTTTCTCCTTTTTCTCTCCTAAGGGGTTTTAGGAGAAATAATTCAGAAATGGGTAACCCTTAATTTATACAAAATAAATAAATGCTCTATTTCTCTTTAGTCATAGAAAAGTAGATCTTAAGAAATATTTTCCTTTGGGTCTGCAGTGTTCCATGCAAGCTGGATTCTGGTGAAGCTCACTATAAATGTCCCTGGAGGGTTAAAATTAGAATTTTTCTCAGTTTCTCTCTGTATCTCATTCTATCTCTCTATATCTCATTTACTTTCACTAATAATTTCAATATTTTTCTATAATGTAGCAAATTCCAAAAAGAAACTTCTTGTTCCATTCTCCACTTAAGCCTCCCGGCATGCCTCTGTACCATGCTGAATGGCAGATCTGATGTTTACAAATAAAATATTTATGGACATTCAGGAAAAAAAAGTTCTAGATCACTCCACTTATATTGCTCTTTAAAATATACTTATGTAGTATATGGATGGACCTTTATGGAATTATTTAGGCACACACACATGCTTCTCTCTTTTCTTTCTCTACTTCTTTCTCAGGGTATGCAGCATATTTGCAACTACACTGCCCACTGTGTAGCCCACTGAACGTTTTTTCACCTGAAAAGGGCAATTAATTGGACCACAGTTCTGTTCAGAGAGAGAAGACACACTGCACTCATTTGCTATGAAGTAAATAAACCATTAAGTGCAATAAAAAAAAAAAAAAAATCAGGCTTTCATGTACCTTTTACTGAAGAGAGGCTTCTGTCTGGTCACCCTGCTATAAAGCCCAGATTGGTGAAGTGCTGCAGTCATGGTTGACCTTCTGGAAGTTTCTCCCATCTGCACACAGGCTCTTTGGAGCTCAGTCAGAATGACCATTGTGATATAGGTCTCCTCCTTTAACCAGGCCTTTCTCCTCCCGATTACTTAGTTTGGTGGGGTGGCCGGCTGTGGGAACTTCTTCCTTTTAAGAATTACACAATGTGTTCTTAGCAACTTTCAGTGCAGAATAATTTTTTGCAGCCTTCTCCAGATCTGTGCCTCCATGCAGTACTGTCTCTGAGCTTTACAGGCAGGTTTTTTCTCCTCTTTGGCTTGGTTTTTACTCTGATATCTAATGTTAGCTTTGAGACCTTATGTAAACAAGTGTGTGTCTTTGCAATGTCCATTCAACTGAATTTACCACATGTCAACTACATGCAAGGTGTAGAAACATCTCAAAGATCATCAAGGGAAATGGGAGTCCCCAAAGGTAAATTTCAAAAGTGTCATAGCAAAGGACCTGAAAGCTAGTGTTCATGCAAAATTTTATTTTTTCTCTTTTAAAAAATTCACAAAAATGTATTGTAACATTCTGTTTTTACATTCTCATACAGTGGTGTGAAAAAGTGTTTGCCCCCCTTCCTGATTTCCTAATTTTTTTGCCAGTTTGTCACACTTAGCTGTTTCGGAACATCGAACAAATTAAAATATTAGTCAAAGACAATACAAGTAAACACAAAATGCAGTTTTTAAATTAAGGTGTTTATTATTAAGGGAGAAGAAATCCAAACCTACATGGCCCTGTCTGAAAAAGTGATTGCCCCCTAAACCTAATAACTGGTTGGGCCACCCTTAGTAGCAACAACTGCAACCAAGCGTTTGCGATAACTTGCAATGAGTCTTTTACAGTATTGTTGAGGAATTTTGGCCCACTCATCTTTGCAGAATTGTTGTAATTCAGCCACACTGGAGGGTTGTCATGCCACAGCATCTCAATAGGACTTGCTGGTGTGTTTTGGATCATTGTCCATCTGAAGAACCCAAGTTGTTTTCAGCTTGAGGTCATGAACAGATGTCCAGACATTGTCCTTCAGGATTTTTTGGTAGACAGCAGAATTCATAGTTCCATTTATCACAGCAAGTCTTTCAGGTCCTGAAGCAGCAAAGCAGCCCCAGGACCTCACACTACCACCACCATACTGTTATGTTGATATAATGTTCTTTTTCTGAAATGCTTTGTTACTTTTATGCCAGATGGTCATCAACATGTGTTCTGGAAAAATTGAGACGAGCTTTTTGTTCTTTTTGCTCAGCAGTGGTTTTCATCTTGGAACTGCCATGCAGGCCATTTTTGTCCTGTCTCTTTCTTATGGTGGAGGCATGAACACCTGGGTGTGGCTAGAGACAGTGAACTCAGGTGTGATAAACCATAGTTATGTTTTAACATGGGGGGGCAATCACTATTTCACACAGGGCCACGTAGGTTTGGATTTTTTCCCCCCTTAATAATAAACACCTTCATTTAAAAACTGCATTTTGTGTTTACTTGTGTTGTCTTTCACTAATATATATATATATATATATATATATATATATATATATATATATATATATATATGTATATGTATATGTGTGTGTGTGTGTGTGTGTGTGTGTGTGTGTGCATTAGGGCTGGGAGGTATATCGAGTTTTTAAGATATATCGATATATTTTCGAGATATGTGATGAGACAGTATGGTTTATATTGATATAGTGTACGTTGCATTCATATTATAAAAGATGCCTGTTCACCTATTCTCCTTGCACTGTCTGTATCTTGCACAATTTCACCCTAGCTGCATCTCAATTCAAGGGCTGCATACTTCGAAGGCTGCATTTGAAGACCAATTGTGTCAGAGCAGAGCGGAGCATAAGTCTTCGTCGACTGCTTCCTTTGAAGGATGCAGCCATTAGATTTGGAAGCAAATCCTGTAACGTCTTTCCCCACTCCCTCACTCATAAGCTCTGCATGCTCCGATGAAACAGAGGAACACAGACACGAGGCGAGCATTGGAAAACTTGATGGGTAGAAAACAGTAGCTCGGTAATTTGGAGATGTTTTGGATTCAGTGTCAGATGACCAATTGGAAAATATATTTTGTACAGAATGTCGAAAACAAGTTACAAACATAGATTCGATCACGACTAATTCCTTCCACCATCTACAAACGCGCTACAAAGTGCAATATAAAGTCTGCGAAACTGTGCATGACCACTCAGTGAATCCTTTTTAGCCTCCTGCCCCGAAACAGTTACAGATCTTGTAAAGTTGTGCTATGAAGCAAGGCGACTTTATACAGCTGCAAGAAAACTCTTGGCCCAAAACATACTATGCAAGAGTACTGCCCAAAATGTATACAAAAGTAAGAGATAGTCTTGCCGCTTGGCTGACAATGGGGCTAATATTGTCAAAGCAATGCAACTGAACAAGTGCCTAAGAATATTCAATATTTTGGTCACAGGCTTAATTTTGCCATTGGTAAGTGCAATATTGAGTTGATTTATTTAAAACAAGAAGAAAACCCACATTACTAGACTAATGCTCAGTAAAACCTTTGTTTACAGTAAGAACCATGTACAGTGGTGCTTGAAAGTTTGAGAATCCTAATAGAACTATATTTCTGCATAAAAATGACCTAAAACATCATCAGATTTTCACAGAAGTCCTAAAAGTAGAGAAAGAGAACCGAGGTAAACAAATGGGACACAAATATTATACTTGGTCATTAATTAATTGAGGAAAATGATCCAATATTACATATTAATGAGTGGCAAAAGTATGTGACCCTCTAGGACGAGCATTTAATTTGAAGGTGAAATTAGAGTCAGGTGTTTTCAATCAATGGGATGACAATCAGGTGTGAGGTGGGCACCCTGTTTTATTTAAAGAACAGGGACCTATCAAAATCTGCTTTTCACAACACATGTTTGTGGAAGTGTATCATGGCACAAACAAAGGAAATTTCTGAGGCCCTCAGAAAAAGAGTTTTTGATGCTCATCAGGCTGGAAAAGGTTACAGAACCATCTCTAAAGAGTTTGGACTTCACCAATCCACAGTCAAACAAATCGTGTACAAATGAGGGAAATTCAAGACCATTGTTACCCTTACAGGAGTGGTTGACCAACAAAGATCACTCCAAGTGTAAGGTGTGTAATAGTTGGCGAGGTCACAAAGGACCCCAGGGTAACTTCTAAGCAACTAAAGGCCTCTCTCACATTGGCTAATGTTAATGTTCATGAGTCCACCATCAGGACACTGAACAACAATGGTGTGCATGACAGGGTTGCAAAGAGAAAGCCACTGCTCTCCGAAAAGAACATTGCTGCTCATCTGCAGTTTGCTAAAAATCACGTGGACAAGCCAGAAGGTTATTGGAAGAATGTTGAAAGACCAAAATAGCACTTTTTGGCTTAAAAGTGTTATGTTTGGAGAAAGGAAAACACTGCATTCTAGCATAAGAACCTCATCTCATCTGTGAAACGTGGTGGTGGTAGTATCAGGCCAGGTATCAGTAGTTTTGGGCCTATTTTGCTGCATCTGGGCCCAGACGGCTTGCCATCATTGATGGAAAAATTAATTCTGAATTATATCAGAGAATTCTAAAGGAAAATGTCAGAACATCTTTCCATGAAGTGAATCTCATGAGAAGGTGGGCCATGCAGCAAGACAACGACCCTAAGCACACAAGTCATTCTGCCAAATAATGATTAAATAAGAATAAAGTTAAGGTAAGTTAAGTTGGAAGGGCCATGTCGAAGTCCTGACCTTAATAAAATCGAAATGTTGTGGAAGGAGCAGCTAATGTGAGGAAACCCACCAACATCCCAGAGTTGAAGCTGTTCTGTATGGAGGAATGGGCTAAAATTCCTCCAAGCCTGTATGCAGGACTGATAAACAGTACCCGGAAATGTTTAGTTGCAGTTAACGCTTCACACGAGGGTTACACCAGATACTGAAAGGTTCACATACTTTTGCCACTCATACGTAATATTGGATCATTTTCCTCAATAAATAAATGACCAAGTATAATATTTTTGTCTCATTTATTTAACTGGGTTCTCTTTATCTACTTTTATGACTTGTGTGAAAATCTGATTTAGGTCATATTTATGCAGAAATATAGAAACTTCTATATTTATGCCGAAATATAGAAACTTCTAAAGGGTTCACAAACTTTCAAGCACCACCATACAGGGCGAATATGCCATTGGCCACAAGTTAATCTATTTTAAATGTTTATGCTTATACTATAGCTACCACTTAGTTTCATAAACTATCAGAATCAGATCTATTGTATATGTGTGTGTGTGTGTGTGTGTGTGTGTGTGTGTGTGTGTGTGTGTGTGTGTGTGTGTGTGTTAGGCAATGAGGTTGGTAGTGAACAGATATATCGTGATATACAGTATATTGCATATCATATTTTGCATATACAAAATATGAATACCAAGATATGAACTTCAGTCAATATTACCAAGCCCTTATATAAGGCCAGGAGGGCGTTGCAGGAGGGAATCATCCTGGGAACTTAAATCCGGATGTGACAGGTCTGTGATCGTGACATTGCCCAACTGAGGACACCACAGGGGCTGAATCCTCAGGGACAAAACACAAGCCACAGCAGATGAACCTGGGCTACAAGAGACAATGCAAGTGCCATGGGAGCTGCAGGCAACAAAGCAAGAGCCACAGGGGAATTGATGGCTGCGTAATCCTTGAACACAGGAGAGGCATCGGGCTGATAAGCAGGGCAAGTGCAGAGTGTTGATTCAAATACATTTCGTTCAATAAACAAACCAGAGCCCCAAACAGATGAGCAAAATTAAAAGTATAAAAAAACAATCCAAAGTCAAAAACCAGAGCAACAGTATATCCAGACAGTTTGTTAAAAATGCGAGGTAGGAACAAAGTAGAAGTGAGTACAATCTGAGCAGACACCAGTGCATGTGACCAGAAAACAGGGAGTTGGGACAAGGCAGTGAATGGTGGTATGGGAGTGATGGGAAATGAAGGATTGTGGCAGCCTACTGTTTTTTTTTTCTATTCACAGATTTCCAATGCACCTCTTTGCTCTTCCAACAATCACTCTGTTCAGTAAGCTTTCTCTCTCAACAAAATTCAGCATCACTTGCACATCTAATCCAAATCACACAGGAGTGCAACCATGGAAGATGAGAAAGTTAAACTGCTTTCTGCTAGGATTGTGTGATCATGCTAGGCTTATGTTACTATTTTCTGTTAAACAAAAGCAATGTAATCGTCTGGCGTAGAAACAGGGAGATGGGGCCAGAGGCATGGATATGAAGCCTGGTGCTTCTTTCTTGGTAGGTAATGTAAAATGTCTGTATCAACCAGCATATTAATGAAAACAGGTTTAAATACTATATATGGGCATAGATGATAAATCTAAGAGCGAAACTAAAGTCATTGAGTCAAAGTTCCAATAAAATGTGAAGTATGCACATCGGCATTAAGTGGCCCGGGTATGGTGGGGCTGGAGCTGATGACGGAAGCCGCTTGACTGGAGCTGCAGCGGATGAACATCATGTGTGGGGCTGGAACCGGCACCAGAACACAGCTTGGAGAGAAAACAGAAAATGCAATTGGTTATTGATTAAGAGCACAGTGTCTATTAACAATCACTGATGCCATGTCAATCACTGATGCCATGTGTAGCATGAGACCCCAGCAGCATTAGCTATAGCAGCATAGCTAGAAAGAGGAGAACTGGTAGGAAACACAGCCAAGAGGGATCACATGAGACATCGGCAACCCCACGGGAGGCAGAAGACAGCAACCCAACGTCTCTGATCACCATAAGACTCTTTGACTATGAACCCCCAGCTCTGCCCTTATTCTAAGGCAAGGATGCACAAGTCAAGATTCAGTGAAATGCATTTAAAACACATCTGATCCGACTGATGATCTCTCAGTAGACTTACTGTAGTGCTAAACTTCTGACTTTGTTGGGATAGAGGTAAGTAACCTAATTTGGTGTTATACAAGGAGGAAATCATATGTCAGTTTTATTGCTTTGCTTCTGAGATTATCACTGACCTGGTTTGTGTTTAATCAGAGGTGCTGCAGCACCACCAGCAACTCTCTCTACTAACTCTGGCCTTATTAAATAAGATCATGTCACATAAACACCCCATATAGCCATTCAAAGAGTCATGCTTGATCTGCCTTTGACTTTTTCTCTTTTTGACTCATCATACTCTCAACTATAAATAATAAACACAAAACTGAGAAGAAATGCGCCTACTATGCAATCCATAAAAAGTTAGCACAGATGCAATATACAACTAGTTACGTTGTGGAATGCTTCCAAAGCACATTGAAAGATGTGGTTTAAGATGTGGTTTAATATGTGGCAGATGGGTAAAAACTGGTGCTCAGTTAATTATAAGCATGAATGGGTCAAGGTTCAATATTTTGGAAAAAAACAAACAAACTGTGTGAGCAAATATACTAGATATTTACACAGTTTTTCTTCTCTTACACAATATTTCTTGACACACAACTGCACAGAATGTAATGATTTTACCATCTACTGTACCTAATATTATTGAAAGATTCAGATAATCTGAATGAAAACTAATACTGAATGTGCATGACCTTTTACAGATATGACCACATGGGCTTAGGAATTCCTCAGAAAACAACTTTCAGTAAAAAGTTTATCTTCGTTTCTACAAATACTGGAGTGCTTTAATATTTGTGACCCCTTTAGAATGTACTATATTTCTGCATAAATATCACCTAAAACATCATCCGATTTTCACACAAGACCTAAAATTAGATAAAGCGAACCCAGTTAAACAAATGAGACAAAAATATTATACTTGGTCATTTATTTATTGAGGATAATGATACAATATTACATATTAGTGACTGGCAAGAGTATATGAACCATTACTTTCAGTATCTGGTATGACCTATGACTGTTGATCAGTCCTGCACATCGGCTTCGAGGAATTTTAGCCCATTCCTCCATTGGTGGATTAAGGTCAGGACTTTGACTTGGCTGTTCCAAAACATTAACTTTAATCTTCTTTAACCATTCTTTGGTAGAACAACTTGTGTGCTTACGGTCATTGTCTTGGTGCATGACCCACCTTCTTTTCTAATTCAGTTCATGGACAGATGTCCTGACATTTTGTTTTATAGTTCTCTGATATATTTCATAATTCATTGTTCCATCAATGATGTCAAGCCATCCTGGCTCAGATGCAGGCCCAAACCATGATACTACCACCACCATTTTTCACAGATGGGATAAGGTTCTTATGCTGGAATGCAGTGTTTTCCTTTCACCAAACATAACGCTTTTCTTTTAAGGCAAAAAGTTATATTTTGGTCTCATCCATCCACAAAACATTCTTCCAATAGCCTTCTGGCTTGTCCACATGATCTTTAGCAAACTGCAGATGAGCAGCAATGTTATTTTTGTAAAGCAGTGGCTTTCTCCCTGCAACTCTGCCATACCATCTTTGTTCAGTGTTCTTCTGATGGTGGACACATGAACATTAACATTAGCCAATGTGAGAGAGACCTTCAGTTGCTTAGAAGTTACTCTGGGTTCCTTTGTGACCTCGCCAACTATTACACACCTTGCTCTTGGAGTGATCTTTGTTGGTTGACCACTCCTCTGAGGGTAACAACGGTCTTGAATTTCCCCCATTTGTATACAATCTGTTTGACTGTGGATTGGTGAAGTCCAAACTCTTTAGAGATGGTTCTGTAAACTTTTCCAGCCTGATAAGCATTAACAACTCGTTTTCTGAGATCCTCAGAAATTTCCTTTGTTTGTGAAATGATACACTTCCACAAACATATGTTGTGAAGAGCAGACTTTGATAGATCCCTGTTCTTTAAATAAAACAGGGTGCCCACCTCACAACTGATTGTCATCCCATTGATTGAAAACAATGACTCTAATTTCACCTTCAAATCAACTGCTAATTCTAGAGTTCACATACTTTTGCCACTCATTAATATGTAATATTGGATCGTTTTCCTCAATTAATAAATGACCATAATATTTTATAATATTTTTGTCTCATTTGTTTAACTGGGTTCTCATTATCTACTTTTAGTACTTATGTGAAAATCTGATGATGTTTTAGGTAATTTTTATGCAGAATTATAGAAAATTCTAAAGGATTCACAAACTTTCAAGCACCACTGTACGTAGTTCTTACTGTAAACAAAGTTTTTACTGAGCATTAGTCTAGTAATCTGTTTTCTTCTCATTTTAAATCAATTAATTCCATATTGCACTTACCAATGGCCAAATTAAGCCTGTGACCAAAATATTGAACATTCTCAGGCACTTGTTCAGTTGCATTGCTTTGACAATATTAGCCCCATTGTCAGCCGAGCGGCAGGGTTCTCTTTTACTTTAGTATACATTTTGGGCAGTACTTAAAGTATGTTTTGCAAAGTATGTTTTGGGCCAAGAGTTTTCTTGCAGCTGTATAAAGTCGTCTAGCTCCACAGCACAGCTTTATGACATCTGTAACTGTTTTGGGGCAGGAAGCTGAAAAGGATTCACTGAGTGGCCATGCACTTTGTATTGGCCATTCATATTGCACTTTGTAGCATGGTTGTGAATGGTGGAAGAGATTAGTCGTGATCGAACCTATGTTTGTAATTTGTTTCTAGACTATGATTTCATTGCTAGAATTTTATCTCTTTTTATAATTTCCCTTACACTTTGGAGTGCCATATTTGCATAGAACTCTCTCAAATTCTCTCCTTGTCTTCTCCCTCTCCCTTGGGTGTAATCGCTCTCCACTTTCATTTCACTCTCCATCCATCATTCAAATTAAAAGCTCTGTACAGAATTCTGCAATAGCAAGACACTTCAAAAAGTTCAGAAGCAGTGGTGGCAATAATTTCAAAAATATATGTAGTGGAAACACTGCATCAGACATCTGTAGGTCTATACCTACTAAACTATAAAAATCAGCTTTACCTGTACCATCCAGATACACATCCCATTTGGTGCTAGAGAGAGCTACTCTGTTGGTTGTTGACAATGTTCACATCACTGTTTTTGTGAACCAAGACTTAAGACTTACCATAACATTAAATATGGTTATTTTATCAGAAAGTCAAGATGGGAAATAGAATGGCTTTGTTACAGTACGCCATAATAAAACTGGGCGAACCGTGAAAACAAAAGTAATAAGGGTTTATAGGTCTTTATTTATGAAACATTTTTTTAGAACTTTTTACAGCCTTTTCCCACCTTTTTTTTTTGTTGGACTTAGTTTTTTCTTTTTTACTTTTGTATTAACTTTCCATTGGCGCTTCAATCAAGAAGTGCATTGGACTATCGGCTTCAGCTTACCATTGGCTGAATATCTTCAATCGGCACCCCACAACACCACCCAAAGCTTACCTTTAATTAATTGTATGTTCAGCAATTCTTCCACTGTCATTAGTTTAAATTTTGTTTGTGATAGGTGTAGGCTTGTAATTAGTTTTGATTGTAGTTATAGAAGCACGCACCCAGACACTAGAGAAGGCAAACTCAGCTTCTAGTTTAGTAGATCTGGATGCCACAGGTGTAGCTCTGGCAGCGCCCTTGCAGTCGGTCAAGTGGGTGATGGTTCGGCAACGTAGTTGTAAGGCTAGCCCACCTGAGCACCACTCTTTACCTGTTCACATGTCCAACAGGTTTACCCTCCTCAGTGAAACACTCACTGAGCAGCCTGTTGAAAGAGCTATTGGTCATAGGTGACTATTTTACGACATATGAAAGTAGCTAACCCTTTAGGGAGACCAGCAGCTAGGGTTACATGTATCCAGGAAGCCAGAGTGCCGGACATTGTAGCAAGCCTTAGTGAGTTTGACAGTCAAAGATTAGCTACGATAGTCATTCATGTAGGGGCTAATGATATACTATATACTAATGATATAGATTTTGTAGAGGTGGTTAGAGTTGTGAAGGCAGTGTAGTGTGCTCTGGGCCAATGCGGCGAGGTGACCAAGCCTACAGCAGGTTATAGTCACTGAACTGCTGGCTGTCCAAGTGGTGCTCTGAAAACAATGTGAACTTTATAGATAATCGGACAAACTTTGAGTTTAAGCCTGGTCTTTTAGGATGGGACAGAGTCCATCCCACTCGGGAGGGTGCTGCTCTCATCTCCAGCAATATTGTCCATAGTCTCATGGCAGGGTTTGTTAGGGGCTGACTGTCCAGAGCCGGGGTCAGCCAGCAGACAGTCATGCTTAACTAACTGTCTGCTGGTAGCCATGCACCATCACCTAGAACTTGCGTTATTGAAATTGTGTCCATTACCCGCATCTGTCCTAAACATAAATGCACTCAAAAACATAAATGCACTCTATTATAATAATCTCATTAGAATAAAAACACAGATAGCTCCCATAGAGATAACAACCTTAAACTACAGCTAGGATTACTTAACATTAGATCACTTACAAACAAAGCAGTGATTGTAAATGGAATAATTACTGATAGTCGCTTACACACACTGTCTTACTGAAACTTGGATTAGACCAGATGAATATTTAGCATTAAATGAAGCTTCACCTCCTGGATACAGTCATGGTCATTGCCCTCATCCTAATGGTCATGGGGGAGGCACAAGCAGGATCCACTTAAAAAAAAAAAAAAAAAAATCTCTAATAAATAAAATCCGACTGCCTCGTTATCACACCAAGCGCACTATTACATCTACTACTCCAGCTGCATTTATTAATAACCTACCAGACTTAGAATTTATAACACCTATGGGGCCCAATCATCTTGATTGTGTAAATAACCAGTTAGAATGTGTGTTTCGCTCAACCCTGGATATGATTGCTCCTGCTAGGGTCAAACGCATTAGAGAAAAAGGCTAGCACCATGGTATAATGACCACATCCCATACACCCCAAACAAACAGTGTGGAGTTTAGAACACAAGTGGCGACATAGTAAATTGGAGGTACTTAAGATTGCTTGGAGGGACAGCATGGCAGAGTATAAGCATGCCTTCACTAAAGCTAAAGCTGCATATTTTTCTCCTCAATCATAGAGAAAAATAAGAATAGTCCTCGATTTCTCTTTAATACAGTCTCCAGATTAACTAAAAACCCCACAGAAAGTGATTCTCAAGTTCTACCAATTCTCAATTTCTTACTTTTGGTTATGTAACCAAATCCTTTAAGTGTGCCGTTATTAAACCACTGATTAAAAAAGCCAATCTTGACCCTCCTGTGATATCTAATTATAAACCAATTTCTACCTGTTCTCTCTAAAATCTTAGAAAAAGCCATGTATCGGCAGCTCTGCAGTTACCTCCAAAGTAATGGTATTTATGAAACATTTCAGTCTGGATTCAGGCCCCATCATAGTACTGAAATAGCATTAATCAGGGTACTAAATGATTTATTGATGTTCTCAGATGGATTGTTTTGTTAGATTTAAGGGCAGCATTTGACAGTATAGATCATGATATTTTACTGAATAGACTAGAAAATACTGTAGGTATTAAGGAATGGCACTTTCTTGGTTTAAATCCTACTTGACCGACCGGTACCAGTTTGTTTATGTAAATAATCTAACTTTCTAACCTCTCAAAAGTGAAGTATGGCTTGCCTCAGAGATCTGTGCTTGGCCCGCTTTTATTCTCTCTGTATATGCTGCCACTAGGCTCAATTATTCATAAACATGGCATTAGTTTCCACTGCTATGCAGAGGATACACAGCTGTACGTACATATCAGCCAAACCAAATGACGGCCTTACAATCAGCAAAATTGAGGACTGTGTAAAGGAAATAAAAGTTTGGATGTCATTTAATTTTCTTTTTTACTTAACTCAGATAAAATAGAGGTTTTGTTAGTGGGACCCAAGGCTGTGAGAGACAGGTTGGCTGCATCTGTCCTAAATCTAGATGGCCGTTCAGTATTGCGCAGTCCATCTGTAAAAAACCTTGGTGTCATAGTTGATTCAGATCTCTCTTTTGATGCGCACATAAGCAACATTACTCGAGTTGCTTAATTTCAGTTACGTAACATTGCTAAACTTAGAAGTATCCTCTCTTTTAATGATGCGTTGAAACTGGTTCATCCGTTTAAAACCTCAAGGTTGGATTACTGTAATGCTTTACTTACTGGATGCTCTAGTACATCTATAAATAAACTTCAATTAGTTCAGAATGTAGCGGACCGATTGATAACTCAAACTAGAAAATTTGATCATATCAGTCCTGTTCTATCATGACTATACTGGTTACCAGTTAAATTCCACATTGACTACAAAATACTTCTTCTAACATATAAAGCTCTACATGGCCTGTCCCCACACTATCTGAGTGAACCCTTAGAGTCTAACAATCCAACTCATCTACTTCATTCTCAGGGTGCAGGACTTCTTTTGGTTACTAGAATTAAAACAGTCACAGCAGGTAGAAAGGCTTTTTCATACATGGCCCCCCAACTATGGAATAAACTTCCCACTTTAGTTCAAGATTCAGACACCCCCTAATTTTTTAAGTCTAGGCTAAAGACATACTTACACAGGCTTTTGGTTAGACTTACAGTGGGGCAAAAAAGTATTTAGTCAGCCACTGATTGTGCAAGTTCTCCTACTCAAAAAAATGAGAGAGGTCTGTAATTTTCATCATAGGTACACTTCAACTATAACAGACAAAATGAGAAAAAAAAATCCAGGAAATCACATTGCAGGATTTTTAAAGAATTAAATTGTAAATTATGCTGGAAAATAAGTATTTGGTCAATAAATGTAGTTCAACTCAATACTTTGTAACATAACCTTTGTTGGTTCTAAAATTTTCTTCCTGATGTCCTTCAACAGCTCTTTGGTCATGGTTGACTTTAGAGTCTGACTGTTTGAGCCTGTAGACAGGTGTCTTTTATACAGATAACGAGGTCAAACAGGTGCCTTTAATACAGGTAACAAGTGGAGGACAGAAAAACTTCATAAAGAAGAAGTTACAGGTCTGTGAGAGCCAAAAATTTTGCTTGTTTGTGGGTGATCAAGAACTTATTTTCCAACATGATTTGCAATTAAATTCTTAAAAAATCCTACAGTGTGATTTCCTGGATTTTTTTTCTCATTTTGTCTCTCATAGTTGAAGTGTACCTATGATGAAAATTACAGACCTCTCCCATCTTTCTAAGTAGGAGAACTTGCACAATCAGTTGCTGCTTAAATACTTTTTTGCCCCACTGTAGACTGGGATGCATGGCTCGAGTTACTGTCGCCAGAGTCTGGAAAAAAAAGAAGATTTTCCCCCCAAGATTTTTTTTTAGAAATTTTGCAAATTGATTGAAAAGGAATAACTGACATATTGCATTTTTGGGGTATGCAGTCTTCTTGGGTGTGATGCCTCAAGGTTTGGACAACTGGATTTGGGGATTTTCTGCCATTCTACTCTGCAGATAATCTCAAGCTCTGTCAGGTTGGACAGCCCCTGGGTTCAAGTCAGGGTTCTGGCTGGGCCACTCAAGAACATCCACAGAGTTTTCCCTAAAACACTTCTGTATTGTCTTGGGTGTGTGCTTAGGGTCATTGTCTTGTTGGAAGGTGAACGTTCAGCCCAGTCTTCTGTTGGCCGCTCTGACATAAAGCCCAGTCTGGTGGAGTGATGGTTGACCCGCTGGAAGTTTCACCCATCTGCACACAGGATCTTTGGAGCTCAGACAGAGTGACCACTGGGTTCTTGGTCACATATCTTACCAAGGCCCTTCTCCTCTGATTACTTAATTTGATGGGACTGCCAGCTCTAGGAATAGTCTTGATTACTTCAAATATTTTGTTGTTGATCACATCTCTTACCAAGGCCCTTCTCCTCTGATTACTTAGTTTGATGGGGCGGCCAGCTGATTGTTCCAAACTTCTTCCATTTAGGAATTATGGAGGCCACTGTGCACTTTGGAACTTTTAGTACAACAGAACTTTTTGTATCCTTCTCCAGATCTGTGACTTCACACAATCCAGTACAGTGAGGCAAAAAAGTATTTAGTCAGCCACTGATTGTGCAAATTCTCAGACTTCGAAAGATGAGAGACATCTATAATTTTCATCAAAGGTACACTTCAACTATGAGAGACAAAATGAAAAAAAAAATCCAGGAAATCACATTGTAGGATTTTTAAAGAATTGAATTGTAAATCATGGTGGAAAACAAGTATTTGGTCACCCACAAACAAGCAAGATTTATGGCTCTCACAGACCTGTAACTTCTTCTTTAAGAAGCTCTTCTGTCCTCCACTCATTACCTGTATTAATGGCACCTGTTTGATCTCGTCATATGTATAAAAGACACCTGTCCACAGTCTCAAACAGTCAGACTCCAAACCAATCCATGGCCAAGAACAAAGAGCTGTTGATGGACACCAGGAAGCAAATTGTAGACCTGCACCAGGCTGGGAAGAGTGAATCTATAATAGGCAAGCAGGTTTGTGTGAATAAATCAACTGTGGGAGCAATTGTAAGAAAATGGAAGACATACAAGACCATTGATAATCTCCCTCGATCTGGGGCCCCACACAAGATCTCATCCCGAGGGGTCAAAATGATCATGAGAAAGGTGAGCAAAAATCCCAGAACTACACGGAGGGACCTGATGAATGACCTGCAGAGATCTGGGACCAAAGTAACAAGGCTACCATCAGTAACACACTACGCCAAGAGGGACTCGGATCCTGCAGTGCAAGGCATGCCCCCCTGCTTAAGCCAGTACATGTCCAGGCCCATCTGAAGTTTGCCAGAGAGCATATGGATGATCCAGAAGAGGATTGGGAGAATATCATGTGGTCAGATGAAACCAAAATAGAACTTTTTGGTAAAAACTCAAATGGAGGAAAAAGTATGCTGAGTCGCATCCCAAGAACACCCTACCTACTGTGAAGTATGGGGGTGGAAACATCATGCTTTGGTGCTGTTTTTCTGCAGAGGGGACAGGACGACTAATCCATGTTAAGAGAAGAATTAAGGGGATCATGTATCGTGAGATTTTAAGCCGAAACCTCCTTCCATCAGTGGGAGCATTGAAGATGGAACGTGGCTGGGTCTTCCAGCATGACAATGATCCCGAACACACACTCGGGCAATGAAGGAGTGGCTCCGTAAAAAACATTTCAAGGTCCTGGAGTGGCCTAGCCAGTCTCCAGACCTCAACTCCATAGAAAATTTGTGGAGGGAGTTGGAAGTCCGTGCTGCCCCAAAAGATCACTGCTCTAGAGGAGATCTGCATGGAGGAATGGGCCAAAATACCAGCTACAGTGTGTGCAAATCTGGTGAAGACTTACAGGAATCGTTTGACCTCTGTCATTGCCAACAAAGGTTATGTTACAAAGTATTGAGTTGAACCAAATTTTTTGACCAAATACTTATTTTCCAACATGATTTACAATTTAATTCTTTAAAAATCCTACAATGTGATTTCCTGGATTTTTTTTCTTATTTTGTCTCTGATAGTTGAAGTGTAGCTATGATGAAAATTACAGACCTCTCTCATCTTTCTAAGTAAGAGAACTTGCACAATCAGTGGGTGACTAAATACTTTTTGCCCCACTGTATATGACCTCTACATTCAGTTCTAAAATTTCAAGTGTCATAACAAAGGATTTGAATACTTAAGTCTATGCTATCTAAGTCTATCTAATACTTAAGTCTTTTTTTTTTTTTTTTTTTTTTTATGAATTTGCAAAAATGTATACTTTTTTTTCTTGTTATGGGCTATTGGGTGTAGAATTATGGGGAAAACCTTGTTTTTATTATTTTTTTTATTTTAGCACAAGGCCACAACATAAAAAAAGTGAAAGGTTGAAAGGGTTTGAATACTTTCTCAATGCACTCTATGGTCATGACTTGTTGAAAACTATTTTGATGTTTGTAAGATGATGTAAACATGTGTGATCAATTGCATAGGTTTTTAAAATTTAAAACTTTATTTTGTAACATTTATCAAATGAAAATTGCCACATTTACTTAATTATTGTTAGTAATATACAGTGGTGCTTGAAAGTTTGTGAACCCTTTAGAATTTTCTATATTTCTGCATAAATATGACCTAAAATATCATCAAGTTTTCACACAAGTCCTAAAAGTAGATGAAGAGAACCCAATTAAACAAATGAAACAAAAATATTATACTTGGTCATTTATTTATTGCGGAAAATGATAAAATATTACATATTAGTGAGTGCCAAAAGTATGTGAACCTGTAGTATTAGCAATTTACTTGAAGGATAACTGAGAGTCAGTTGTTTTCAATCAATAGGATTACAATCAGGTGTGAGTGGGCAGCTTGTTTTATTTAAAGAACAGGGATCTATCAAAGTCTGTTCTTCACAACACGTTTGTGGAAGTGCATCATGGCATGAACAAAGGAGATTTCTGAGAACCTCAGAGAAAGATTTGTTGATGCTTGTCGGGCTGGAAAAGGTTACAAAACCATCTCTAAAGAGTTTGGACTCCACCAATCCACAGTCAGACAGATTGTGTACAAATGGAGGAGATTCAAGACCATTGTTACCCTCTCCAGGAGTAGTTGACCAACAAAGATCACTCCAAGGCAAGGTGACAAAGGACTCCAGGGTAACTTCAAAACAACTGAAGGCCTCTCTCACATTGGCTAATGTTAATGTTCATGAGTCCACCATCAGAAGAACACTGAACAACAATGGTTGCAGGGTTGCAGGGTTGCAAGGAGAAAGCTCTGAAAAAAAGAACATTGTTGCTCATCTGTAGTTTGCTAAAGATCATGTGGACAAGCCAGAATGCTATTGGAAGAATGTTTTGTAGAAGAATGACACCAAAATAGAAAGCTTTGGTTTAAAAAAAGCGTTATGTTTGGAGAAAGGAGAACATTGCATTCCATCATGAACCTTATCCCATCTGTGAAACATGGTGGTGGTAGTATCATGGTTTGGGCCTGTTTTGCTGCATCTGAGCCAGGATGGCTTGACATCATTGATGGAACAATGAATTCTGAATTATATCAGAGAATTCTAAAGGAAAATGTCATGATATCTGTTCATGAACTGAATCTCAAGAGAAGGTGAGTCATGCAGCAAGACAACAACCCTAAGCACACAAGTTGTTCTACCAAAGAATGGTTAAAGAAGATTTGGAATGGCCATGTCGAAGTCCTGACCTTAATCCAATTGAAATGTTGTGGAAGGACCTGAAGCGAGCAGTTAATGTGAGGAAACCCACCAACATCCCAGAGTTGAAGCTGTTCTGTACACAGGAATGGGCTAAAATTCCTCCAAGCCTCCAATTCCTCCAACTGCAGGACTGATCAACAGTTACTGGAAATGTTTAGCTGCAGTTATTGCTGCACAGCGGAGTCACACCATATACCAAAAACAAAGGTTTACATACTTTTGCCACTCACTAATATGTAATGTTGGATCATTTTCCTCAATGAATAAATGACCAAGTATAATAAGAAATTAAGAAGAAGAAAAAACAAGAACAAAATCCTAGCACATGCTTCCAGTATCCGTTATTTCAGATGCTGCACATCTCATATCTTCACAGCATACATAGTTGCCTTCAGATGACCCCAAAGATAAAAGTCTAAGGGGGTCAGATTGGGAGAGCATTTCTTCTGCGGTGTTGCTATCAGTGTGTCAAGAGGGGGAGAAGAGGGTTGCATTGACAATCCAACACAATGGGAAGCACTTTGAACTCATTTTATAAGTGTTCATAAACTTGTAAATAACTCATGAAAGAATAAAGTTAAAATTGTGAAATTCTGAATAAGTTTGATGTGTTACATGACCCTCTTCCCATTGGAAATAATAAAGTTGGATCCAACATGGCCGACTTCAAAATGGCCGCCATGGTCAACACCCATCTTGAAAAGTTTTCCCCCTCCCATATACTAATGTACCACAAACAGGAAGTTGATATCACCAACCATTCCCATTTTATTTAGGTGTATCCATATAAATGGCCCACCCTGTACTTTTTTTTACCCACTGTAATATTGGATCATTTTCCTCAATAAATACATGACCAAGTATAATATTTTTGTCTCATTTGTTTAACTGGGTTGTCTTTATCTACTTTTAGGACTTTTGTGAAAATCTGATAATGTTTTAGGTTATATTCATGCAGAAATGTAGAAAATTCTAAAGGGTTCACAAACTTTCAAGCACAATTGTAGGTGTTTCAGACTCACCTGCTCTTTGCTCGACACGTTTACCTGCTCGACCACGTTTCTTACCTGCTTAAGAAAGAGCAGCATTCCCATTACTGAGCAGTGCCATGAGATCCAGTCTAAGCTTATGGGTAAAAGCAAGGAAGATTGTAAAAATTACACTGCGTAGCAACCCATCCCTAGTAAAAACCCCAAAGTGATTACTGCCATACTAAAGCAGCATTTTAGTGCACTCACATAGTCGTCCACACCACTAGTTGAGTTTTACAGCACTTTATCTGTTTCTGGAGAGACTGCAATGGACTATTGGATCAGGTTGAACAGGGCAGTCGATGTAGCAGATGAGTGTTTACGAAGACAAGGTCATGGTATAGAAGATCCAAATCGAGAAATAATCATTATGTTTGTGAAACATTGTCCATATCCTGGCCTTGCAGCAGCCTTTAAGTTCAGAGTTTGAACTGAGAAAAGGTCTGCTGCTGAGGTGCAGGAATGGCTTGATGAGCATCAGCAGGAGGTAAAGGCACAGATGTTAACAAAAGCCTAACCGTTCTGCCCCACCAAAACGGGTGCCATCTTATTCTCAAGCAAGTGCAGGTGACGCAGAGATCAGTAACACTCAAACATTGCTAAAAGATAATACTGATACTTTATCAGGGGCTTCACCAGTGTATTTCAATGGAACAGTCACCCAGCCTAAGTCTGCAAAATAGAGTAACTGCATGCAAAATCTAATTAGTCTGTTGGACAGAGTTCTTGAGCAAAATACACAGGCAGCCAAAGTGCCAGTGTCCCAACCAAGGAAATGTCATGAGTGTTGTTCTACTGATAATTCAACCCACTTCAACTGTCAGGAGAATAACCTCTGTCTTAGGTGCTTGCAACCAGGTCATATTAAAAAAGACTTTTAGGCTTGTATTAGGCAAGAGTCAGACAAACTGGAAGATTCTTGGGCACAGACCACTGCCTTTAAATGGATAAACCCATACTTCTAAAGGGGAAGTGTAGGTGAACCAGAGAAACCTCTCACAACAAATGATCAAGATTTAGTTCAACTGTATGCAAATAAGAGCAACTCTATGTCAGATTGTCACCTAGAAAATACAGCTCTGAACTGTTTCCCATCACCATCAGATGCATACATCTGGACTCTGGCTCCATGGCCTGTACCCTCAGCAATGCAATGGAGGAGGAGTTACTGGCAGCAGGTTTCCTCCTCGTCATTAAACTACTGAGTGAACATATTGTTCTACCTGGATGTGGTGTGCAACACACTCAGCCTAAGTGCATTTATGAAAATGAGCTCAAACTTTATGGAATGGATTGAGTAGTCTCAGTGTTAGTGGTGAGAGATGACTTGATTGACGCCGTGTCGTAGCTGCTAGCAGATATTTACCTTTGATATTTTTTTAATTCCCGCATCTGTATCATATATAATCGTATATATACATTGCATTGGACCATCGGCTGCAGCTGAACCAGATCTTCACTCGGCACCCCACAACACCACCACACCGAAGCTAAGTACCTTTAATCATTAATTGTATTAACATGGCTTCTGCTGTGCTTGTTCCCTGTGCCGAGTGTGGCATGTTTAGCTATTCTTCCTCTGTCATTAGTTTAAATTTTACTTGTGATAGGTGTAGGCTTGTAGCCAGTCTGACGGAGAAGATTGTAGTTTTAGAGGCGTGCATCCAGACATTAGAGAAGGCTAGCTCAGCTCCTAGCTAAGCAGATCTGGATGCCAAAGGTGAAGTTAGAGCCCCCATCTCGGCAGAGCCCTCGCAGCAGGACAAGTGGGTGACGGTTCAGCGATGTAGTCATAAGGCTAGTCCACAAGAGCACCACTCTTTACCTGTTCACGAGTCCAACAGGTTTGCCCTCCTCAGTGATGCACCCACTGAGCAGCCTGTTGAAAGAGCTCTGGTCATAGGTGACTCTATTTTACGACACGTGAAAGTAGCTACCCCTTTAGGGACACCAGCAGCTAGAGTTACATGTATCCACGGAGCTAGAGTGCCGGACATTGTAACGATTCTTAGTGAACTCGAGAGCCGTAGATTCTCTACGATAGTTATTCGTGTAGGGGCTAATGATATACGCCTTCGTCAGTCAGAGGTTACTAAGGCTAATTTTGTAGAGGTGGTTAGAGTGGTGAAGGCGATGTCCGATGCAGTAGTGTGCTCTGGCCCCATCCCAATGCGGCGAGGTGACCAAGCCTACAGCAGGTTATGGTCGCTGAACTGCTGGCTGTCCAAGTGGTGCTCTGAAAACAACGTGGGCTTTATAGACAACTGGACAGCCTTTGAGGGTAAGCCTGGCCTTTTAGGATGGGACGGTGTCCATCCCACTCGGAAGGGTGCCGCTCTCATCTCCTGCAACATTGCCCATAGTCTTATGGCCCGATTGGTTAGGGGCTGACTATCCAGAGCAGGGGTCAGGCAGCAGACAAACCGGCTTAACCAACTGTCTGCTGGTAGCCATATACCGTCACCCAGAACCCACATTATTGAAACTGTGTCTGTTACCCGCATCTGCCCTAAACGTAAACGCTCTCAAAAGGTCTGTTTTAATAACCTCATTAGTATAAAGAGATAGCTTCCCAGATAGCACAAATAGCTCCCAAAGAAATAACAACATTAGACTAAAGCTAGGATTACTTAACGTTAGATCACTTACAAACAAAGCAGTGATTTTAAATGAAATAATCACTGATAAACGTTTACATGCTCTCTGTCTCACTGAGACTTGGATTAGACCTGATGAATATTTAGCCTTAAATGAAGCCTCACCTCCTGGATGCAGTCATGCTAATCGCCCTCGTCCTAATGGTCGGGGGAGGCATAGCCACAATTTTTGACAAAGAGCTAGGTGTTACAACTAAATCCCATTACAGGGCTAATGAAATACTGATTCTTAATGTGACTGATCCATCATTATGGAAGTCAAAACCACATTTTTTTTCAGCTTATCACTATTTACCTCCCTCCTGGTCCCTATTCAGAATTTCTTCAGGAATTTGCTAACTTTCTTTCCTGCTTACTACTGTCAACAGATAAGGCTTTAATTGTAGGTGATTTCAATATTCACTTTGACAATGAGCAGGATCCACTTATAATTGCTTTCGAGTCCATCTTAGAATCCATGGGTATCACTCAGAATGTGATGGGACCAACCCACCGCTGTAATCATACTTTAGATCTAATATTAACATTTGATATCAAAATAGATAACCTTGATGTTTTCCCCCAAAGTGATTCGATTTCAGATCACTATCTTTTAGTATTTGAGCTATCTCTAATAAATAAAATCCTTCTGCCTCGTTATCACACTAAGCACACTATCACATCTGCTACTCCAGCTGCGTTTATTAAAAACCTACCAGACTTAAAATTTAATACACCTATGGAGATAAATCATCTTGTGTAAATGAGCAATTAGAATGTGTGCTTCGCTCAACCCTGGACATGACTGCCCCTGCTAGGGTCAAACGTATTAGGGAAAAAAGGCTAGCACCATGGTATAATGACCACACCCCTACCTTAAAGCAAAGAACATGGCATTTAGAGCACAAGTGGAGACATAGTAAATTGGAGGTGTTTAAGATTGCTTGGAGGGACAGCATGGCAGAGTATAAGCATGCCCTCACTAAAGCTAAGGCTGCATACACCTCTTAAATCATAGAGAAAAATAAGAATAATCCAAGATTTCTCTTTAATACAGTCTCCAAATTACCAAAAAAAACCACAGAAAGTGATTCTCACGTTCTGTGTAATTTTAACAGTAATGATTTCATGACTTTCTTTAATAATAAGATAGAAAACATTAGGCATAAAACTCAATGCTCATCACATCACCAAACTATTCAGCCACCTTCCAGATGCAGCACTAGTGAAGACATCAGTTTAATAATCTTTTACCCCAATTACTAATACTGAACTATCCGCACTGATCAGCTCGTCTAAGTCATCAACATGTTTATTAGATCCAATTCCTACACGTTCACTCAAACAAGTATTACCCAGTGTTATAGAGCCAGTGTTAGTTATTTTAAATTCATCCCTTACCTTTGGTTATGTGCCCAAATCCTTTAAGTGTGCCGTTATCAAACCACTGATTAAAAAAAGCCAATCCTGACCCTTGTGTGATATCTAATTCTAGACCAATTTCAAATCTACCATTTCTGTAAAAGATCTTAGAAAAAGCCGTCTATTAGCAGCTCTGCAGTTACCTCCAAAGGAAGGAAATTTATGAAACATTTCAGTCTGGCATCATAGTACTGAAACAGCATTAATTAGGGTACTAAATGACTTGTTAATGTCCTCAGATAAGGGATGTTTTTAATTTCTTGTTCTGTTAGATTTAAGTGCAGCATTTGACACTATAGATCATGATGTTTTACTAAATAGACTAGAAAATACTGTAGGTATTAAGGGATCAGCACTTTCTTGGTTTAAATCCTACTTAACTGACCGGTACCAGTTCATATAAATAATCTAAGGTCTAAGCTCTCAAAAGTGAAGTATGGCATGCCTCAGGGGTCAGTGCTTGGCCAGCTTTTATTCTCTCTGTACATGCTGCCACTAGGCTCAGTTATTCGCAAACATGGCATTAGTTTCCACTGCTATGCAGATGATACACAGCTGTACATATCAGCCAAACCTAATGACAGCCTTACAATCAACAAAATTGAGGACTGTGTAAAGGAAATAAAAGATTGGATGTTATTTAATTTTCTCTTACTTAACTTTGATAAAACTGAGGTTCTATTGGTAGGACCCAAGGCTGTGAGAGACAGGTTAGCTACATCTATCCTAAATCTAGATGGCTGTCCAGTATTGCCAAGTCCGTCTGTAAAAAACTTAGGGGTCACATTTGATTCAGATCTCTCCTTTGATGCACACATTAGCAGCATCACTCGAATTGCTTTCTTTCAATTACAAAATATCGCTAAACTTAGAAATATCCTCTCTTTTAATGATGCAGAGAAACTTGTTCATGCGTTTATAACCTGAAGGTCGGATTACTGTAACGCCTTACTTACTGGATGCTCTAGTAAATAAACTTTAGTTAGTTCAGAATGCAGCTGCCCGAGTGCTATCTCGAACTAGAAAATTTGATCATATCACTCCTGTTCTATCATCACTGCACTGGTTACCAGTCAAATTCCGTATTGATTACAAAATACTTCTTATAATTTATAAAGCTCTACATGGCCTGGCCCCACATTATCTGAGTGAACTCTTAGAGTTTTACA
Source organism: Ancistrus triradiatus (assembly GCA_025084515.1). NCBI lineage: Eukaryota > Metazoa > Chordata > Actinopteri > Siluriformes > Loricariidae > Ancistrus > Ancistrus triradiatus. The sequence goes on from JAJAGP010002914.1 coordinate 63,894, forward strand.
ATCCAACTTGTCTGCTTCGTTCTCAGGGTACAGGACTTCTTTTAGTTACTAGAATTAAAAAAGTCACAGTCGGGGGAAAGGCTTTCTCATACATGGCCCCCCAAACAAAAAAACCCTCATTTACAATGGCCCCCCAACTATGGAATAACTTCCCACTTTCGTTCGAGATTCAGACACTCTCCAAAGTTTTTTAAGTCTAGGCTAAAGACATACTTATTTACGCAGGCTTTTGACTAGATTTAAGTTAGACCAGGTTGCATGGTTTGGGTTGCTGAGGCCCGGAGTCTGAAGTCATGTCTGCCGGCCTGCCTGCCTTGTCCACTTGCCGGGAGTTGTCCCGGGTGGGCGGTCCCCCCCTTGGCTGAACTAGGCCTTGGGTCCTCGTGATTCCTTGACTCATGCAACCTTGCCTTAGAATAAGGGCCAGAGCTGGGGTTCATAGTCATAAAGAGAGTCTTATGGTGATCAGAGACGTTGGGTTGCTGTCCTTCTGCCGCTCGTGGGGTTGCCCAATGTCTCATGTGATCCTCTTGGCTGTGTTCCTTCCAGTTCCTCCTCTTCTAGCTTTCTAGCTATTCTGCTATAGCTAATGCTGCCGGGGGGTCCTCATGCTACACACTTGGCATCAGTGATTGACATGGCATCAGTGATTGTTTAATAGACACTGTGCTCTCCTAACAATAACTAATTACATTTTCTGTTTTTCTCCCTCCGAGCCTGTGTTCCGGCAGTTCCGGCCGCCCCACACATGATGTACATCTGATGGAGCTCTCACTGTGCATAATTCACATTTTTTATTCGACCATGACTCCATGACTTTAGTTTCGCTCTTAGATTTATCATCATAACCCGGGCCACTTAATGTCGATTGTGCATACTTCACATTCTATTCGAACTTTGACCTTTCCATGACTTTAGTTCGCTCTTAATTTATCATCTACGCCGCCCAAGGAGGTTGGGTCCCTTTTTGAGTCTTGGTCCTCCCAAGGTTTCTCCTAGAACTAGGGAGTTTTTCCTTGCCCACTGTCGCCCTAGGCTCGCTCAATTTGGGATTGGACGTAGTTATTAGGAGATAATCTAAACTTGTAAAGTTGCTTTGAGACAATGCTCCATTGTAAAAAGCGCTATATAAATAAATATGACTTGACTTGACTTGACTTGATTGATGCATGAGAATTCATGCATTTTATGAAAGGAAATGATGCTTCTTGGCAGAAAGCTTCATGTGGTAGCCTGCAGTCTTCCCCTGAATGTGAACAGTTCCTGGATAAGCTGTGACATGTTGGAGAGGCAAGGAAATTCAAGAAAATATTGGTACTGTGAAACTCACACAGGGTGTGACCCTTCTGCCCAGGCAGGAATATATGGTTTGGGGAAAACTGACAAACAACTCACCCGTATGTCCAGGTCTATAACAAGAAATGTAATTGTGGGAAAGGTGACCACACCTATTTAGGGAGACCACTGGATCCCCCTAAAGGTTCTTAACCCATTACATTGAAAAGAATCTGCAGATTAGCTGATGTTTCTCCATGTCTAGCTGTAGAAGATTTTGCATTGTTTCAGGCGACATGTCAGAGTGAACAGTTAAATGCAACTAAACAGTGTTTGAATAAGAACCTGAAGCAAAAGCTGTCCAACATTGGTTTGGCTGACGTTGATATTAAGTCTTGTCAGGTGAGCGTGAAAGCTAAACAAAACTTGGTCAGGTTGCTGTCTGACTACCAGGACATGTTCTCAAAGCATCCCCTTGATTGTGGTGAGCCTAAGGGGCTTGTTCTTCATATAACACTGACTGAAGAGCGTCCTTGTTCATCATAACACTGACTGATGAGCGTCCTTCCCGTTTACCATATCGACGAGTACCACCAGCTCACTATCAGAAACTCAGACAAGTGCTCTCAGAGATGGAAGCACAAGGGATTATCCAAAAGTCAGTCAGTGTATTTTGTTGAGGAATACACATGTGATAATATAGGATTTATATGCATTAACCCACAAAAGCTTATAACGAAATAAAGTATAAGACCAGGTTGAACTGAGAGTGTATAAGGGAGTCAGAAGGTCATGAAAAGAGGATTTGCAAGTTTGCAGGGAAGAGAGAAAACTGTGTTCTGGATGTACACAGGGGTCATGGAAAGTTGATAGACACATTGTGGGTAACAAGTTCTGCAAAGCTCACTTGCAGATGTCACCCTTGTCCTCTGATGAACCAAGATTCATGGGGTTAAACAAAGTTCACTTTGAAGGAAGCAGAAGTGATAAGAGGAACTCCCAATTTGGGTGAGGCAAACTTAACTGCCGATAAAGAAAGACCATTGGTGGGGGGCCTCCTCTGTGAGTGAGCCACTAAAGTATAAAAGCATTGTGTAAATAATGATGTGTTGGAACTCTGTGATCGTCTTGTATGCACTGACTGCCCCATATCTGTCGAATAAAAGGTCAACCTGAGTCCCAGTCTTTGTGTGGTTTGTAATTCCCAGGAATTAACGAGCAAACGAAGCAATCGCTGAGGATTGACTTCAACAATTTGGTGACCCCGACGTGATTCCTGTGGGATTTGATTGGGAAAGAGAATTTTCCTGAGACTGACCCTCGTGAGCCCACTGAAAGGTAAGCAGAAACCTGTTACATTGAATTCTGCTATTGGCTGTTTTGAAATTGTAAGGCATCAGTCTCAGGTGAAAACCTCAAATAAGAAACGTTTGGAATCAAGTGACCATTTGAAATATTTAATAGGTACAAATTTGAATTGTTTTAATTAAGGGGATTACTCGGAAGGAAATTAAGTAGTAAAGTGATAAGTGAGTGGGTAGGTAGGCCCTCGAGACATAGTCCGGACACGTCTCGTAAAACTCCTGAACATTGCAACACATACTGATGGGGTAAGGTAGACCCTCGAGGTGTGGTCAGGCCTCGTAAAACTCCTGAACACTGCAACACGTACTGACAGGGTAGGTAGACCCACGAGGTTTAAACCTCAAAAAACTCCTGGATATTGCAACACATACTGATGTGAAAGTCCTTGGTTTGGCAAACCCACCTGTGGTCAGACGTGGACACAGGTCCAGGCTTTGGGTAAGGTCCCGTCGGTGCTGGGTGAGAATCTCAGGGAATTGAGGACCCCCTAATATTTTGACTCCATGCGATAGCCATATAAATAGTCTTTAAATCGCTGGTGGGTTAGCGGCCCAGGAAAAGGCAACCCCTAAAGTGCGTCATACATACATGTACTGATAGATAGGTTTTAGTAACTGTTCCTTCTGAATAATCCCTTCCCCTGTATTGAATGTTTGAATTTATAGCAAATGAGTGGTAGCTGGTGGTGGTTTCTTGGCTCTGGTTTTATATTAAAACCTGAGGTTGAAGATAGTCATAATATAATACCAGTTGATAATTTGGCATATAATCCCACTCCAGTGTAATTGAACGCCATCTGTTATAAGTCCCAGGTAGTATAATAGTACACACTACTGTACTAGTGGTAGCGGGATATATCGTGAGCACAAGTTGACCACTTTTGTTCTAGTATGTGAGTCAGTTGGTTTGGCATTGGTGTAGTCAAATGTCTTCAGTCCGTGGTGTATTTGTCTTGCGTGTTTTGTTACTGCTGGTGTTGGTCAATTTCATGCTTTGTGACGGTATGTGCACAAGTATTCTGAAATCTAGAAATCAGAGTGTGATTGTATAGAAGTCTTGCAGGAAGTATAGTAAAACTAATTAAAGAATTACTAAGTGTTGGGTTTTAGAAAGTAGGAAAGAAAATAGAAAGAGATCAAGATAACTTGTGGTCGCACGTGAATAGGTAGTGGAGAATAAAATTTAAGAAGGAAACTGAGATTATATATATATATATATATATATATATATATATATATATATATATATATATATATATAGAAAGAATTAGAAAGGTTGTTTGACTTGTGGATATATGAAAGGATTAAAATTGTCTTAAATATAAAGTAAGTGTAATTGTCTTAAATATAAAGTAAGTGTGAGGCCTAAAGTGTGATTGTGTTTGTTTTAATAGTGTTGTCTTGTTGTGCTGTTATTAAATAAACCGAGCATTGAGGGGAAGTTAGAATAGTATATAAATAAAATAGTTACAATAAAGGAATAATAATTGACAGAGCGTAGGCAAGGTAGAGGTTGAAATTATAGGGAAGCTGAGGTGTAGTATTGATATTTAATAAAAAGAGTGTGTAGGATAGTCATTACGAGCAGAGTGTAGGTGAGGCGCAATAGAGAAAGTGAAAAATTAAAACCAATAAACAGGTATAGTTGTTTTGGGTTAAATATTGTATTGCAACTGATGAAGACTAGAGTAAAGAATAATTTAGTAGACAACCTGCACTGTAGACTTTGAGAACTTTAAGAAAGGGACTATAAAGAGATAAGAGTCTGAGTGATTGAGGAGTTGTAAACATGATTAAACCTTGGAGGTTGTGGATTATTACCCTTTGGAATATTTTTCCGAGGATAACTTTATTTTATTTAGCTGGGTGATTTTTGTGCGACACCACAGAGCAGATAGAACTTTCTGTGAGTGAGATGAACTATTCTGTGTCCCTGTAGCGCAGATAACGGAGCTGCCCATTAGCTCCACTTCACAGGGTACACAGACGAGAGAATAAACTGCGCATGTACAAACGGTGTAGCCGAGGACCAATCACTGACCTGTTCTCTGGTCCTCCCATTTGATCAGCTAATCGACATGTCAGAGCGTTTGAGTTGAGATCAGAACCTTTATTAAGACTTGAGTAAAGTTAAACTTAATTGAACACTGCTCTTGCATGTTTAAATTGTGAGCAGAAATCAGTAACTCATGTTACTCAGTTTGAGGTATCATTTAATTTGGGTATGTCTGAAGGGGTCTGAAAATGGGTTTTATTTTTAAGGTAATGAATTTATGTACATATAAAAGGCAAAAGAAAATAAGAAATTCCTGCTGGAACAGATATTTTGTATGAGACCATGCTAATGTTGTATCTTTTTGTTGTTACAGGTTGATTTAAACATTCATCTAGACTTGAGGAATTAACATCTACATTTATTTCCTATCTCTAGGAGATCCCGAGATCCATGGATTGTTGGTAATGATAATGATGATAAATGTAAATGCGCAAAATGAATTTAACAGATATTGTTTGAATATTGAAATGGGGGACCCCAGTGTAGGATATTGTTGTTTGTTCTCTTTTCTTGTTTTTTTGGTTTGAAGCTATTTTATCTAATAGGTAATTGAGGAGCAACAGAAACTGAAGTAATCATCGACTACTAGACACAGTGGATCCATGCTAATAATGAGTAATATGTGAAGCGTTGCTTGCATTACATTAATTACAATTTCTCTTTTTATCTTTGTGGAATTTTGTACAAGAGTTAGTCCTTGACAGTTAAATCAAGGTTTAATGTAAAAAATGATGAAGCATAAAATGATAAATGACATGTATTTTTCATTTATTATTTGACAGGGACAGTGCTAATTATTCAACAGATAAATTACTGAAAATGAGCCAGAGTTAGCCACAAAGGCTAGATTTTATATGTAGTTCCGGACTAGTTTTTAATGGAAACCTAAACACTAAATCCGTTGATCATAAATATTAAACATCATCAATAAATATGCACAAAACCGAAAACACAAGAGTAGCAGGAATGATCAATGAAAAATGAATAGACTAGCAGGTACACTATGATCATTAACAAGTCACAACTTTAAACAGACCGGTGAAAGAACGATAAGTACTATTTTCTCTGATATAGATTGGTGATGAATTACATAGTTTAGATTCTGTTACAGAGATAGCTGATTGACAAAACACACTTATTTCCATGAATAAATTGTTGTATCATCAGCATACAGCCAGATCTCTATCTGAGGACAAACAGTGGGCAAATTATTAATTTAAAGACCGAATAAAAGTGGTTTAAGTATAGATCTATCTGGAACACCAGTAGTGGTGTTAACTGCAGCGGATTAATGGTTATGAGCTTTCACATGTTGGGTTCTGACCTTTAAGTGTGATTATATCAATTTAAGACAATTAGCTGAGAAATTAAAGGTTGGCAGTTCATTGAGGGGTGTTATTCAACTTGTTTAGTTTTTGTTTAATAATGTCAAGCTAATTGCCATTCTAGTGGTAAAACTCTATTTAACATCACTACAAAGGCCCACAGTCTGAGGCCTTAGCAAAAGAATTATTAAGGGTTATAGATCATTTTAACCAATCTGCCATTATTGTTACCAGTGATTAGAAAATAACTTAATAGAACTGGATAAAATTTCTGTGTACAATGGAGCCATGCATTCATAAGTTAACGCAAAATTTTATTTTATATTGGACCTGTTTCTAGCTTGTAGGTGAAATTGATAATTAAAACCTCTGCCTTAGGACCCCCTATCTGTTATCACATTTCTGATGGCTAAAAGTTATTTCCTTGTGCAGAAATTTGGTAAGTTTTGTAAGTTTACCGTTCAAGTCATGTCTGACTCTTCCATCCTTTATAAGTGCATCTGCTGATTGGCCGGTGAGAGGGCTGGTTAGTCAATGACGGGTAAGATCCCACCACAAAATTGGGACAACCTAAGGCAAGCACAACCGTAATATTGGCCACAGCATGACATGGAACAAATGCTGAACATTGCTGAGAGGCAGGTAGAAATGACCTGCTATTGCAGTCAAAGGAAATCTTTTTAATGGAGAAATGGAAAGAGTTGATGCTTACAAAAGGTCTTATTATCAAGCAGTACTCAAAGAATGGTATTAACAAATCTTAGAAGGACATTGGTTCACGATCTATCCAGACTGACGTTATACCTTTGGCATCGTACAAGATGAGGTAAATATTTGGTCCATATGAGGGAGTATTAAGCTAGAGAGACTAAATAATTAGGCAGATTGAACTGGCTGAGGTGAGAAAACCTAATAGACCTATTTTGGACTGGAATCCAATAAAACACAGTGAGAAGAAAATTTGTAAATTGGTATCACTCAGCTTCTAATTGTCACGACGGGGGGCCTATGGGCAAGTAGGAGATGTACGCAGGTTCTAACATAATGACCACATTGATTTATTGAAATTAAACAGGCCTTGCCACAAAACATAACATAAGTGGGTATAATGCAAAACAGAACCAATAGCCAATTTATACTGTGAAACAAAGACCATCTCGGGCTAAAACCGCTAAACTGAGACAATGGTGGTCTTTACCTCACAAACACTGAACACGACCGAGCTTTACCACACAATCGCTGAACTTAAACAAACATAGCCATGATGCACAACTGTTCAGCTATGGAGATCACATGCGTGGCGTGCTCAAATATGGAGCTAGCGGGCCCAAATACTGCGCTACTCAGCTTTACCTGGTCTGATACGGAGCTACTGAGTTCAAACTGTTCAGATGCTGAGCTATGGGATGCTAAGGGCTCTAACTAACTGGGCTATTGAGCTCTAACTGCTCAGTTACGGTGCTAACAGACTCAGATACCGGGTTATCTGGTGCAAACGATTCAGGTACTGGGCTACAGGGCTCTAACTGCTCCTCTACGGAGCTTACAGGCGCAGAGTGCTTAAATAAGGAGCTAAGGGGCTCAAACGCTAGGTTAACGGGCGTTAGCCTGGATTTGGACAACCCCTTCCTACAACTAGTGAAAGGGGGATCCTGTATCGCACGGATGAATGGGCTATCTCGTGGGCGGAAAATGGGCATCGGCCTCAAGCCAGCCTGCATCGACTTGATGCCCGTAAAACCCCGTGGGGTCCCAAAACAAAACTAACTCCTTGAAAAACTCTCCCAGGGTCCCAGCGTTTAGCATCGGCCAAACCTCGGTAGCCCAGCCTAGAGCCTAGCCTGTGAGGCAAAGAAAAACAAATGAGATTTTGGCATATTCGGTACTAAAGGAAAACTCCTTAAAATACACTGGTCAATAAATGGCCAACACAAGGCTGGATGCCATCAAAAGGACCTGGGAGGCACGCAGGGCATTCTGTCACGACGGGGGCCTATGGGCAAGTAGGAGACATACGCAGGGTCTACCGTAATGACCATATTGATTTATTGAAATTAAACAGGCCTTACCACAAAACATAAGTGGGTATATCACAAAACAGAACCAAAAGCCAACTTATACCACAAAACAAAGACTATCTCGGGCTTAAACTGCTAAACTGAGACAATGGCAGGCTTTACTGCACAAATGCTAAACACAACCGGGCTTTACCTTGCAATCACTGAACTTAATCAAACATAGTCGCAATGCACAAACAGAATCGGGCTTACCGGAAAAATAAAGTCCATAAGCATGAGCAAGCCATGCGCGCAACACACGTAAGCGGCCATAAGCCACAGAACCACCGCCACAGACACAAGGAAGCTTCTTCCCAAACAAACAATGCCCCACGCTGTGGGAGAGCTAAGGCCCTGCCTAAATACAGTGCTCCACACCTGAAAGCAATCCTATTCAGGGCCCTAGCTTCTCCTTCTGGTGCTCCACGATCTGGCAGAGCACCGCAAATGTCCTAGTCCGGGTCGCCCTCAGGCGGTGAGGAGGGGCACAACAAGTCCAATTCTGTGACACTAATATACTAAAAATCTTTTAGTAAGTATAAAAGAAAGTATAATAATGAATAAATAGTAATACTAATGATAATAATCCTAAAGATCAATTTCTCCCCTTATATGAACTACAAAATAAATTAACACTAGGTCTGGCGTGATAGTAGGGATTGATTGCGATCAAGGTACCACATTTGTATCCAGAATGAAACATAAGTTGTAATTGTAATTGAAAATATCTGAACTTTGACTGGAAATTAAAGGTGCTAAAGCACCCATGAAGCTGGTATAGTTGATAGTATGATATGATGAATTTATTAGTGCATTACTAAATATGTGAAATCGGCCAAACAGGTAGCAGAAAAACGTTGAAGAAATGGCAGTGGCCTTGCAGTAGCACCAATCAGTCTGCTCTTGTTGTTAATTTAAGATGTGCATTAACCATTGCAAAAGGGAGGAGGTACTAGGTAGTGAGAAAAGTGAGAAAATCAGGTCTGGTAATGGTACACATTTTAAGGCAAAAGACTTGCAGTATGTGGAGGAAGTACTGGGGCTGAGACATGCATTTAGTATGGTGTATCACCCCAGTCTCGAGGAAAGGTGGAGAGAATGGTGCACCGACCAAATTGAATTGGGAGGATGCTTTACCCCTGGCCTTGTTGAGCATGAGATGCTCGGTTGACCAAATGACAAGCTTCACTCCTTTTGAGGTGCAAACAGGGAGAATGTTTCCAGGACCAGTCTTTTCTACCAGAGATGGGGACAAGAAAGGTGGCGTGAAGCAGGGGATGATTCCAGACACCGAGTGGGTCCTGCTGCGCACTACAAGATGAAGTGACCTTATCAGGTGACGGAGAGAATGAGCCATGTGGTCAGATTGAGAGGCAAAGGTTCAACCTGGTACCGCTGGAACCAGTGTGCAACGGCTGCTGCACCCGAACGGAGCCTGTCCGAGGTGCGTGACGACACTGCACAGGCAATAACCACCCCAGACAAGGCAGCTTGTCCATTAGCTGTGGGGGAGCAGCCAACCCAGGACTCCCAAGTTGCCTGTGACCAGGCAGCCTCCTCATGGCAGACGATGGAACGAGGAAATGACCGAATAAAGAAAAGGGGCATAATAATCCCCTAGAAGAGGAAGATGAAGGAGCAAGCCCTACACCAGAAGGGTAGAAGTGGCGACAGAGGGAGATTTGTGATATGCCACCGAACTGGTTGAATTTGATGATATTATTGTGGTGTTTAGTAATTGTTGTTTTCTTTGCAACTCTTTTGCATCATTACTCGCAGTATATTAACCAATTGCAGAATTAAGTATAAGTGCAGTGTTTACTGGGATAGTGGTTACATGTGGGTGTGCTTTGGTAATAAGGTGTATATCAGCAGCAGTGAAAAAGACTGTCAGACTGTCTGGCAGCACTTGGAGGTAATGTGTTGTTCAGCATGATGGATCTCACATCAGGTTTCTACAGCATTCACAACTACACTTGGGCTATACGAGTACAATAGAATGCCACAGGGACTTTGTAACAGTCCCAGATCTTTCATGCGAATGATGCTATGCATATTGGGGACTTGAATTTCAGCAGCTTATTGTGCTATTTACATTACATCCTCGTGTTTGCTCAGTCAGAACAGCAGGCCTTAGATCGCTTACAGTCAGTCTTTCAAAGACTAAGAGAACACAATCTAAAGCTCAATTCAAAGAAATGCTATTTGATGTGAACATCAGTAAAGTTCCTACATCATAGTATTGATGAAAAGGGAGTATCATTGGATATTTCCAAAACTGAGGTATTTTCAGCCGTGATGAAACAGCAACTTATGGAACCTGATGATTGAACCCCATCAGCATGACGAATCAAGTCATGTCTTGGGTATGGTTTTCTTCTATAAGCAATTCAATCCAAATTGTTCATCTATTGCTGAGGTCCTTTTTGCTCTCACATCAGGTCAGAAATGAAAGAAGAAGGCAGAAAAAACAGGCAGAGCTCCTGGCACATTCTGGAAATGGAAACCATCTGATTGGAATCTAGAATGTGATGATGCATTCTTTTGTTTAAAAGAGAAGCTTCTGAATTGTGCTGTACTTGCTCATCCAGATGTTTCTTGTCGATTAATGAGTCATTGGATGGACTTGGGGAAGTACTGTCGCAAGTTCCAGGTATGGAAGATAGAGCACGTCCCATCGCATTAGCCAGTAAAACTTTGAGTCAGTCACAGAAGATATACAAATGCACAGTCCCAGCTCTAATTTGAACTGGTTATGAAGTAAACACAAAGTCCCAAAAAAACACAGAAACCACCCTCAAGAACCACAACAATAAATGCTAGCCAAAAACGAAGATGATAACAATAGTAACAAAGAAATAATAATACTAATAATAGTCAAACTAAGAGAAACACAGCGAACCAAAGCAGAGGGATACAGAAGCTATGGCTCACTGAGGGAAGCCACGAGAAGCTATAGCTGGCTGGTAAAGCTACGGGAAGCTATAGCCGACTGGGAGGAAGCTACGGGAAGCTATTGGGAGAAGCTACAAGAAGCTATAGCCGGCTGGGAGAAGCTACTGGAAGCTTTAGTCGACTGGAAGAAGCTACGGGAAGCTTTAGCCGACTGGGAGAAGCTACAGGAAGAACCCCACTGGGGCAGATGACCTCGGCACTGGCACTGGAATGGACAACCTCAACACTAGCATGGATGACCTCAGAACTGGCACTGGAATGGAGGAACCCCGGGAAGGCCCCCCTGGAACGGAGGACCTCTGGGTAGGACTCGCAGGAATGGATGGCATCTGGGGAGGCTTCTCTGGAGAGGGTGGCTTCTGGGAAGGCCTCACAGGAATGGACGGGCACCAATGTCCTCGGTGCTGGCATAGATGATGTTGTCCTCTTGGCCAATGTCCATGGCACTGGGGTCTTCACAACTTGCTTTGGTAACTTACTGCTAGTCACTTGTGATTCATGTACGGGTCTAGGTTGCGCGACAGGTGTGGAATCAAGTGGCATAGTGGGTCTCAGCACTGGGCTACCGCCTTCAGATACAGAACTAACATGCTCGGCTATGGAACCAGAAGGCGCTCAGATACAGAACCATACGATGCCAATGATTCAGACTCAAAATCAATTAACTCAGGTACGGAATGTAATTGTGCATCTGAATCAGAAACGGGGCTAAGGAGAACCAAGGGCTTGGAACTATAGCTAACCAGCGTAACGCACTCGGAAACAAAGCGCTGATACTGAGCTGCGGGGGGTTAAAGGCCGGGTTACCGAGTGGACAAGTGCAAGGAGCCTCCAAATTGGGCTAGTTTCTTCCGATGCAAAACTCTGAGTCGCAGCTCACTCGGGTACGGAATTATGCAGCGCTATTGGCTCGGATGTCGAGTTAACGAGCGCGGCGTGCTCGGAAACGAGGCTATTTGACCCTAGCGGTTCAGAAACAGAATTAGCATGCCCAATTATAGGGCTACAAGGTGCTAGCAGCTCATCTATGGGACTAGACGGCGTGGCCAGCTTGAAAGCGGGGCTAGCGTGCACATGTGCGGAGCTCCTGGCCGTTAATGGTACATCTACAGAGCTACACAGCTTTGACAAACTTAGATATGGAGCTAACGTGCTCAGATGCTAAGCTACGGGACGCAAATGTCTCATCTATGGAGCTAAGTGCCATGGTGTAGCGTTAATAGCTGGATTAAAGTCCCCCAACTCTCTATACCCTCTGTTCAACAGTTGTCAAGCCATAAAACTTGATGACACTTCGGAATGCCAATGGCCATCTGGACCGGATCTTTCACCCACTAAGTGATGGCTCCATCAACGTTGACTCTTGCTCAAACCAACAGAATTGGAGGCCTGTTTAAACAGACCTACAACCTTCGGCATCTCCAATCATAAACTAAGTCCATGTGCTAATCTTAAAAAGGGGGTTTCAACGGTTCAGGCCACCAAGTTCCTCAAATTTCCTCAAACTGTTACTTTTACGACCCTTTCTTGCAGTCGGCCTGGTGCCAGAAAGACAGCCCTGGATTTACGACAACCAGAAACTATCAGTTTTTGTTCTAAGAGACAAACTTTAAAATTAGGATTAAACTTTTGTTGGGAACAGATTATCTTTGCCTGAATCATTCAATTACAGAACACCTGAGATTTGCTTCATAATAAGTCTAAACACACCCATATGTATGTAGTTAGTTCATACAAAGAGTTTTGATCAGGGATAATTCATCGTACCCATATATATATATATATATATATATATATATATATATATATATATATATAATCGTATGTATAAGCATGTTACTGATTTGTCATGTATCCTCATCTCTATTTGGTTAATGTTTTAGTATAATGATAATTTTTATACTTAAAATGATCCAGTTTGGTTAGGATTAGAAATAACAGCTGTTTGTCTATATGTATCGATCGCTAGGGTTTAGTACTTGTTCATAGTTATAAAAGAACAAAAATGAAGTTATTTAGAATGTACTGTTTCCTACATCTTGTATCGATCGTATTATTATTTGTTTAACTAATTACACTAATTACATTTTCTGTTTTCTCTCCGAGCTGTGTTCTGGCAGTTCCAGCCCCACACATGATGTTCATCCGCTGTAGCTCCACTCAAGCTGCTTCCGTCATCAGCTCCAGCCCCACCATACCCGGGCCACTTAATGCTATGTGCATACTTCACATTTTATGCAAACTTTGACTCCATGACTTTAGTTTCATTCTTAGATTTATCATCTACGCCGCCCAAGGAGGTTGGGTCCCTTTTTGAGTCTTGGTCCTCCCAAGGTTTCTTCCTATAACACTCAGGGAGTTTTTCCTTGCCACTGTCACCCTAGGCTTGCTCAATTTGGGATTGGACGTAGTTATTAGGAGATAATCTAAACTTGTAAAGTTGCTTTGAGTCAATGCTCCATTGTAAAAAGTGCTATATAGATAGATCTGACTTAAGGAATTGCAAATGTATGTGCTGTAGTTAGAATGATTTAACGATGTTCTAGGTTATCAATTCAAGGTTCCTTTGATCATTTGAACCTTACAACGAAGTCCTACAACTAAACTTGTAACTTTGAGGATTTTTGGTCATTATGTGATACTTTTAATCACCTTAGATATGTAGGAATATATTTAATCCAAGTTAGAATGTCTGTAGCTCATATGGTGAAATAAGACACAACCACGATAGGAGGGATTTACTGATGAGTCGACTTTTCATTGGCTAAGTCAGGGCAACTCCTTGTGCCCCCCCGCCTCCGGCCGCCCATGATCCGGGACATACAAAGGAACACGCGCCAACCTCGTGGAAAAGCAAAGCTTCGAGTCTGTGTGCTTTTGTTCTCTTTGTTCGTCTAAGTATTTTATTTTTCGTGTCTTTAAAAGTTGCAACCTTGTTGTCAACCTTTTTGTTATTTGTTTTGCTCAAGTTTTCATGTTTATTTTACGTTAAGTTTCCTGTGTCCAGCAGTCTTGAGTAGTTCGGTATCGCCGAATTAGAAGATAGTTAAAAGACCAACCAGCCAAGATCTCCTTCACGCTCTACCATTCTCGTACAGTCCAAGTTTTCGGTTGAAGCTCGTGGTGCTAGAACGCGATCGACTCCACCTTTATCTGTGGCCAAGATAGAATCCGAGTCGCACACCCGCAAGTCGAGATCAGAGGCCCCGACCACCAACAGCTGGGAAGGAAGCCAAACCAAAGCGAGGCCCGCAACACATCTGTGGCTCCAAGGGCCGCATTTCGACGAACCGAAGGCTGGTAGCTGATACCATCCCAAAGTCCACTGAACAGTCGTCGTCGTCATAATCTGAAGATTGGACCACTGCCGTTCTCCCGTTGTGACTTCGTACGACAGGCCGAGGCCCGGTTCCGTTCCATCTCCTTCACGTGAGCCCCCGCCAAGAAACAGGCAAGTACCACTGGCGTGGCTTATCTGGGTCCCTGATTCTCGAACCTTGCGTTTTATCTTAAACCATGCTTGAACTTAGACTCATCCACGTCTAAGTAGCTTCTACCATACTATTCACGTTCAACGTAATTTGTTTTAGTAATAAGTCACTATGTCATAACAAACTAGTTCATGACATCGACTCTGGGTAATTATTACAGTGCGATAAGTTATACATACAGTCAACTTGTTGTCTGATTTTAATACTGTGATATATGTATGTTTGCCATCATTTCATGGTTTAATACTGTGATATATGTACGTTTGCCATCATTTCCTGATTTTATGGACCAGAAGGTCCAGGGTTCAAATCCCACCTCTGCCAAGCTGCCACTGTTGGGTCCTTGAGCAAGACCCTTAACCCACAACTGCTTGGATTGTAAGACTGTATCAATTGTAAGTCGCTCTGGAAAGGACGTCTGCTAAATGCTGTAAATGTAAATATAATTGTAAATGTGATTACATCAGGTAGTCTGTTGGTATTGCCTTGTTTGTAGTTAATAAACTTGTTATAACCTTTTGAACTTACCGCTTGGTGTGAGAGAGTTTTATTCAACAAAGGTCAAGAAATATAACTTGAATTCACTAATCAGACCTAGACTGATCAATTTCGCTGTTTCCTTTCAACTGGTTTCTGGATCTACCAGTTCATAAACGGTCCGGTGGTGCCCATTTTATTAATTTTATTTAATTTTATTCATTAAAATTAATCAACTTAAAGTGTAGTCTTAGGTTTGCTACACGTACTGAGCTCGGAACCGGGGTTAGGAGGCACGACTTGCGCAGAAACGGAGGCTACAGACTCAGACACAGAGCTAACATGCTCAGGTATTGAGCTAACAAGCTCAAAAGCAGAGCTAACCTGTCTCAGTGCAAGGTTACCGGACACAAGCGACTCGGATACTGAGCTACAAAGTGCTGACGGTTCTTGCTGATGGAACTAACCAGTGCGGTGTACACAGATACGTAGCTAATGTACTCAGAAACGAAGTTAGCATGCTCAACTACAAGGTTATCGGGCACTAGCTGTTACGGTTCACCATAATTTTAGAAGAAAAATCAAAAATGACGAACCGTATAAAACAAAATATAAAGGGTTTGGGACCCAAGTGCAGTTAGCTCCAGATGGTAGTAGTGAACTGAAATGAAACAAAGAAATAAAACAATAAATAATAAATACAAATAAATAAGAAACTAAATAAAGAAAGTCATCTCAGTGGCTGGGGAACGAACCCAGGTTGACTGCGTTGGTTATTAGTAGTTTAACCGATCGCGCCACCACTGAGGTTAAACCAAAGAAATAACCAAACAAAAGCCGATCTCCTGTGTGTGAGGGAATGCTCAAACATGCACACACAAGAGAGCCGGAGAAAGGGGAAGGGGCGGAGCGAAGGCTCCGGATCTTCTGAACGAACTGTGAGGAGACAGTGAGGAGCTGCGAGAGGAAATTAAACAGCGCAAAAACACTTCGCCTACACTATCGAAAATTCCCTATCAAATACCTCATGCATCACTGCGCTACGGGAACGTAGCCTCCTTTACGAGACCAGTTCGTCCACTACTCCCTACGAAAGAAATAAAACAAACGGGAATAAGAAATAGGAAAGTACAGGAAATGAAAGAGAAGCGCGGCGCTCTCTTATAGAGCAGGGGGTGAGACGGATGAGGTCTCGAAAAACACACTATAAATGGCCAGCAATGCTCAATT
Source organism: Ancistrus triradiatus (assembly GCA_025084515.1). NCBI lineage: Eukaryota > Metazoa > Chordata > Actinopteri > Siluriformes > Loricariidae > Ancistrus > Ancistrus triradiatus. The sequence continues at coordinate 80,124 of JAJAGP010002914.1, forward strand.
AAAAAAATAACGCCGTAGCAGAAATCAGGCGGCTTAAGCGGCGTGTTGGAGTGGAATGATCCAACACCTACTTCCGCTGGCGAGGTTCTTAAATAACCAAAGGAAGCAGGTGAGGATCATTAGCTGTAATCAGCCGCCTTACTGACGAGGCGGCCAATTACAGAAGCTGCCAGGGATGCCACCGGCAAAAGGTAGCTCAATGCTACCCCTAGCATCAGAAGGTGGCACCCCTGACACTAGCAGCTTGGATACCGTGCTATGGGACTCTGACGGCTCGACGACAGAGCCAACAAGTCCAAATATGAAGCTAACCTGAGGGGCCCTGACGAGCTTAGAATTCAGGGCGTCTTCAGCAGCCGAAGAGAGGTTAAGGATGCCCTCAGCGATGGGAGTAGCACTCTGAACATCCTCAGCAAGCAAAGTGGTGCTTACAGGGGAAAAAGAGGGAAACCATAAATGCAACCTACAGTGGTGCTTGAAAGTTTGTGAACCCTTTGTAATTTTCTACATTTCTGCATAAATATGACCTAAAATATCATCAGACTTTCACACAAGTCTTAAAAGTAGATAAAGAGAACCCAGTTAAACAAATGAGACAAAAATATTATACTTGATCATTTAATTATTGAGGAAATGATCCAATATTACATCTTAGTGAGTGGCAAAAGTATGTGAACCTTTTCTGTCAGTACCTGGTGTGACCCCCCTGTGCTGCAGTAACTGCAACTACATGTTAACTGTAACTGTTGATCAGTTCTGCACACCGGCTTGGAGGAATTTTATCCCATTCCTCCATAGAGAACAGCTTCAACTCTGGAATGTTTGATGGTTTCATCACATTAACGGCTCTCTTCAGGTCCTTCCACAATATTTTGTTTGGATTATGGTCAGGACTTTGACTTGACCATTCCAAAAAATTTACTTTATTCTTCTTTAACCATTCTATATTCCCTGCGCATGGAGGGAATGTATTCCTAATATTCCCAATAGCTCATGCAGGCAAAATCCCGCTCTGGCCACGGAACGTAACAGTTTTTGAAAACTTCAGTCACTAACTGAAAGGCCATTCCTTCACAGTGTAAATGAATAATATTCTGTTAACATACATTATGACTAAACCAAAATTTGACACTTGTAAACACAGTGCTGTGTTGCTAAGCTGGCTCCCTCATTTGATTTGTAGTGCATTCCAGGAAGCCGAAACACTGTGGCAGATGTATTGAGCAGGGACCCCCTCACTCAAACTGTAGGCCACAGACTTGTCCATGAGCCCCATAGCAAGTTGCTGCATGAAGCAGAAGGTGTGGAGGACAGTGGCATCCAGGACACTTTTCGCTTGAAGATTCAGTGGAACCTGGTCAACTCAAAATGTGATGAGTCCGAAACCACAGCTTGTGAGTCTTTACATCCTTCTGATTTGGATTCCATTAAAGCAGTATGCCAGATCCATAAACAACAGAAAACAGTCACTGAGACTCAAGCAATTGATTTAGTCCAAATTATTCAGTACTTCACATATTCTGAGGACAATGCTCAGGAGTCAGTTGATCTTGATGAACATATCCAAATTCAAGGAGATGACCCTGTGAATTCTAAGGTCATCCCCTTTTGCATCCAAAACCAGAGACCTTCAAGGCAAGAGAAAATCAAAATGGATTTGAAGACACTGCAGCTGCTTAAGCAAAGGGACAGATTAAAGTTAGTTGTAAAAAATTTGTGTGACAATGAGTTCTGCATGTATGGATTCCTGGAGAGCATAGATAGTGACCAACTTTGAGAGTAGTCTCATTTCTGAGCTTCTCAAACTGTCTGGGGTCAAGTAGTCTCCCCACCAGTTACCACCCAACACTAAATGATGGAACCGAATGGATGAACAGAACTTGTTGAGAGCATTGCCACTCAAAGACAAGGCAACATTTGCCTGTAATGCAACCGTTCACGAGACAACTGGGTATGCCTCGTTCTTTCTAATGTTTGACCATGTACCAAGACTTCCTGTGGATACCATGTTTCACCAAGTACTGAAGGATCCAACTATCACAAGCTATAGCAGCTATGCAAAGCAACTGAAGTCAAACTTGGAGGAGGAAGTGAACATTGCTCAAAAGCACAAAGTCAAAGAACAAAATAAACAAGCAGAGGGTTACAACAAGAAAATCAAAGGAACCCATCTCAGTACAGATGACAGGGTGCTACTTGCCAATAAGAGTGAACGAGGCAAAAGGAAGCTTGCTGACCAATTGGAGGCAACTGTGTTTACTATTGTGGTTCGAAACCCTCAAACCAAAATATACAAATTAGCTGATGAGTGAGGTAATACTAAAGTTGTTCATCAAAATTTGCTCCTTGATATCAGCTTCCTGCCTGTTGAAACTTTGGGAGAGAGGGACTTCAGTGAAGTTAATTCAGAGACTGCATCTTTGTCTGACAATTCATGAGAGCTGGAAGAGGAAAATGTATTAGGGACCAGATACAAACCCAGAAACAAACCTGTTAATACTCAAAACTCCCATAGATCCACTACACAGATTAGTGGACACTAGCTCAAGTCCTCAGGCCTGTTCAAGTTGTGACCAATTTGTGTTTACTGTTTTACCTATTCTACCTGTTACCTAATTAATCAGCATATTATGGATATTAATCACCTAATGATTAGCATATTGGAGCCATTAATTAATTAACATGTTTAATGAGCATATTATTATACAGTTGATTCAATTGTGATGTTTAGAAGCAGTATGAGGTCAAGGTCAAGGATGTTTTTGTACATTTTGTGCAGACAGAGCTTTGAGACGATGTACGTGCAGAAAGATGTAGAAGACATGCATTGTCAGTGTGATTGAGTAGATTTGAGGAAGAAGATGTTTTGAACAAAGTGTCCGAGCTGTCTGAACTTTATGTAATGGAAAAGACCCAACAGCAGAGACGCTGAATAAGCGGAAAATAATTACAGGGGGGTCTATGCCTATGGGTAGTGATTGAATGAAAATAGGCTGTCGGTTGAGAAAAGAGGAAGTGAATCTGAGAGGTTTAAAAGGAGCTCGAACGGTGCTGAATTTCGGATTTCTGGTATTGAGATCCCCAGATCTGTAAATAAAGAATGGACCTTGAACTTTCGTCGTTGTTTAGTGTTTTTTCCCAAGGGTTGCAAAAGAACCTGCGAGGAGATGCAGAGGTCTACCTCAACAATTTGGTGGCCCGTACGGGGACCCTGAAGGGAAGACAGTTGGTGAAATTTCTGACTCGGACAGCTGGCATCCCGCACAAATCTTCTGTCAAAGGTAAGCAACGATTACATTGCCATTTTTGCTATTTTATTTTTGATTGGTAAACAAGGAGGTTGTTGTGGGTGCCAGTTTTCTGAGAATTCCATTGACGAGGTGACAGGTCCTTTTCTTTGTTCTTTGTATGGTTGTATCAACCTGTGAAGTTTTGCTTTTGGCCGGCACACAAAGTTTTTTAAGAGAAAAAGAGTAAAGAGTAAAGAGTAAAGTGAGAATAAAGACAATAAGTGAGAGAAACAGAGAATAAAGAGAATAAAATGAGAATAAAAGAGTAAAAGAGAAAAAAGAGAATAAACTGAGACTAAAAGAGTAAAAAGAGAATAAAGAGAATAAAGTGAGGATAAAAGAGCAAAAAGAGTAAAGTGAGAGTAAAAGTATAAGTGATGAAATGGTAAAGGTTGGAAAGACCTACAGGAAGTGGACCTGTAAAGATTCCGTGGTTGCCGGGTTAGTAGTCCCAGAGGTTGAGGGAGCAACCTGTAAAAGTCTTGACAATACAACACGTACTGATTGTCTGGCACACACCGTACCCTTTACGCTGGACGCATCAAAGGTTTTAATTCACGTTGAAGCAGGGGGCTCCGTGAAGTAGTGCTGGGTAAGGTTAAGAACCTGAGGAGGGATTGCGGCCGCCTCGAATTTCCCGGAGTGAGGTCCAGGATCGTCAATAGGAGGATCCAAAACGAGGGGAGACACTAGCAGGGCAACGCACCCAGGAGGTTTAGGGCTACCTCCTAAAACGGGACATTACATACATACACTGATGGTTTAGAGTGTGGTGGCAACCACTGGTAGGGAGGGACCTTTGTGTGCTGGTCAAAGGTGTTGAATTGAATTCTGCTCATTTAAATCTGGAATTGATGGTATAAGTGTGGTAATGCCCGAATCGTGGTGGTGGGGGTTTTTTTGAACCAGGATACATTTTATGGCCGGGAGTAGAGTAGAGCAGGCTCATGAATTGATACAAATGGCCGGTGCAGCATACCAGACGTCAGCCTGGGAGCGGAATGTTATTGAAAATTCATTGTCCGCTGGACCTGAGAGCATTGTAGTGCATTGTAATGAGACTAAGGATGACTATCCGCGGACGTATGTACTGACAACTTTTTTGTTTTTTGCCAAGATAAAAACGGGACGTCACGTACGTAGGAGGGTCCTGTGTGACATTTAGTTCAAATACAGAGCTGGACGATTTGCTGAGTAATAATTGCGTGCATTTAATTTTATGGCCATAGTTGCGATATTAAAATGGCCGGAGAATTTGACAGAGAACAGCATGACTGCGGCAGGAGTCCGGATTTAGATAATAAAATAGCAACAATGTCCCGAAAAATAGATCTTGTAGTATGATTAATTAAATGAATTAAGGACGTTGGGTATCAGCTCGGGGATCAGGAGAGTTTGAAAGAGCTTATAGGGAAAAACAGAAACAGTGCCGAAAGGGAATAGAAGAAGTATTAGTAAACGATGTGCTTTTACTGTATGTTTTAAGTGCAGTAGTGTCCATGTATACATAATCACACAAGTGTGTGAAGTCTAGACGTCATGTGAAGTGAGTGAGTGATTGTATAGGAGGCTTGCAGGAAGGAGACTAAAATAAGTAATTAACTACTATGTGTTGGATTGTAGAAAGAGGGAAAGAAAATAGTAAGAGACCAAGATAACTTGTTGTCACACGTGAATAGGTAGTGGAGAATAAAATTTGTGAAGGAAATCGAGAGAGAAAGAAAATGGACTAGACTCGTGGATCTATGAAAGGATTAAAATTGTCATAACCGTAAAGGAAGTGTGATTGTGTTAGTTTCATTAGTGTTGTCTTGTTGTGCTGTTAAAAGATAAACTGATATTTTATATAAATAAAATAGATAGAATAAGGGAATAATAATTGACAGAGCGTAGGGAGGTAGAGGAGATTTGAGATTGCAATTGTAGGGAAGCTGAGGCGTGGTATTGATATTGATAATAAAATACAGAGTAGAGATATTTAAGCAGGGTGGAAAGGGTTTAAAACAGAGTGTGCTATTAGAAGATGTAAAATAGGATACATCAATTACTAATATAGGAACCAACTTAATAAAGGCATCAATAGAGAAAATAAATAAAGCGCGACTTAATAAAGGTATCAAAAGAGAAAATAAGGTGAAGCAAGGCACGCTGTATGGTGTGATAATTATAGAAGTGCAGTATACAAAAGTATGTTTACTAGGGAAATCTAGGAAATTCAAGGGAAATTTTGTCCTAAATCAGGGGTCTCAAACTCAATTTACCCGGGGGCCGCTGGAGGTAGAGTCTGGGTGAGACTGGGCCGCATCAGGTTTTCCACAAGAAAAGCTCTTACAAAAACATTCCAATGTTATCAAATGTCTTTATTTTTATTTTTTAACACAAAATAAGATGAAAAAATAAATAAATTAACAATTCATAAGAAAAAAAAAATCAATCAGTAATAAATAAATAAAATGAAAATAATAATAATGATAATAATAATAATAATAATAATAATAATAATAATACAGCAGATATAGAACACTGAAGAAACCACATATAGTTGCTGACTAGAGAAATGTAATTATTATTATTCAGATTCAAATGTCTGTATTAACAGTTCTTTAACCTTTAACTTTCTGAACATGAATGGAACATTGAACATAAACTGTTATGAACATGGCTTCTTCTGCCTACTTATTACTGCTAGAGATCTGGCAGCGCTTCCTCTCGCATAGCCGAGCCACATTTGGCTTAAGGGAGGAGGCAGTTGAGACCCTCAGTAGGGCTTGAAGATGCTCGTCAGTAAGTCTGGACCTGTACTTGGACTTATTGAAGTTCAAGGTAGAGAAGAGCTTTTCGCACAAGTATGTGCTCCCAAAAAGACACATGGTCCGCTCTTGAACATGCGGGGAAAGTCAGGGAAGTGGGAGGCAATTCTCTCAAAAAATTGCCCGAGGCTTTCCTGGGAAGGAGATCGATTTCCACTTCCACAGTAGATCCATGAAACTTTGCTCTGAGTTGAGTTTCAGGAGGTTGCCACTGCAGGTCAATGAGCTCATTTGAAGCACCAGGGGGATCATCTGCACATCAAAGGAGAAGGGGGTGACGTGGCAAAAATTGGATCATGCGGCTCGTGCGTCTTGAGAGTCGCTGCAAATCTCACAGTCCCAAATTTCCTCCGGTAGCATTCAAATAATGGCATCCACATACTTATACCATGAATGTTGTGCCTGTCATCCATTGAGTGCCTTGCATGCTGCGGACAATGGCAAAGGTTTGTTTGAGAAAGTTGGCGCTTTCACAATAACATAAGTTTCGCACGCACGAATGCTTTAATGTCACGCGCACATTAGGCAGCACTGACAAGTTGCCCCTGGCCTGTAACTTCTGTTCAGTACATTACAGCCTCATGTGTTAAGATCAACAAGAAAAAGTCCATGAGCCATTTGGGCCATCACTTAGCACAGGAACAGCAACCCCATCCCTTTCTCCATGAAGGTGTGGTTCACTCGCTCTAACTCAAAAAAATCTCTCAATATGTTTCCCCTGTGAGCCACCCGTACCTCGGTCGCACGTAGAGCAATGCACACACAATATTCTGACTCCATTTACTATAATAAAGAAACGGAAACCTTCTGTGCTTTAAGGCTCATGGATCTGATTTTGGGTTGATGGCATTTCACAACTCCAGACGATCACATTGTCAAACTTCAGGCATTTGCTGCAAAAGCAGCGCCCGCCTGTGCACTGGAAATGCAGTGCAGAAGGCCACACGACCTACCTCCCCTCTCTTATTCCAGTTCGTTTTTTAACAAGTGCCACCAGTCACCATCGCTTCCTCCCCAGAGTCATTGATGGCGGTGTACCCACGGTGTATTCCATACAAACCTCTTCACATGGCAAACGGCATTCTCAATGGCGATCACCAAAGCTGGTGAAATATATCACCTGAGCGGTGTGGTTGGCCATGCATTGGAATTACTGTGTGTAGCAACTCCTCTGTAGACCTTCACAAATTCGCTCCATCCAACCAACGGACATAGATTTGCGAGCTGAGAGTGTCGGTTGATCTGTCTGTGGACTCATCCAAGACGCGACTCGAGTATACATCACTGAAACACGCGCGCCAGCGCTGCTGCACACGGTTGAAAAAACGGCACTTGCACAAGGTCAGAAAATGCGCTTCGTGCCACGGTGTTGGAGAACGGTGATGTTGCTAAACTGACCTTTCTTTTCTGGACAGACAATACGTGCAGCCTTGTAATATGGCACTTTTGGACAAATTCACCTTCTATGAATGGCTTTCCTGCTTTAGCCAATCATCTTCACTAACCACGTAGCGTAGTTCGACGCTGCATCATCTCTTTGGTTGCTCTTTAAAGAAATCTTGTTGCATCAGTAGACATGTTTTACGATTAGCACACGGTTGGCTCCCATCTCCCTGGTATTTGCATTACTCCTCAGCATGTCTCGTTGTTAATGAAGTTTCAAATTGCACTGCAACTTCTCTGTGCAAATAAGACACGTCGGGATGCCCGTATGCCTCAACACAAAGAAATATTGCACTTCCCACTTTTCCTGAAATGTCGTGCTCATAACAAAATCTTCTCTTCACTGCAGGTTTTGAAAAAGACATGTTTGGGGCTGTTATAATATATAATTAATTCCACTTGGTGTCGCTGTCGCGTTGTGAAGTTCTCAGTTTTCAGTGTGTTTTTTAGCAGGATGAGGTCTTTTCGTTCTTTTTCTTTCCCGTTGAAGGCAGGAACTCCGGGTTCAGACTGGACGCCGAAGAACGACCCTGAAGCGGGAGCAGCCGCGGGGAATTGAGCATTGCGCCGCGGGCATATAATGACAAATAGAAAAGCACACAAAGATGCTTATATCGAATAAACCCGGGCCCGAATTGTCCCGCCCCCGAGACCCGAGAGCAATATACCAGGATGGGATTTGTGAAAAAAAAAAACAGAGGGGGGGATAATTTGAGAAACATTTTATTCAGAAAAAATTACCACACAATAGTGTGAAATGGAAAACATTGGAAAACGGTGAATTCTGTGTAGATAAACCTCACACTCCTACTCATAACTATTTTGAACGTGAAACTTAAATTTAAAAAAAAAATTGTTAAATTTGTGAAAAACACCACAGTTTACTTAGAAAAGTGAACTTAAACAAATAAAAAAATATAGTTTTAGTTTTTAAATAAAATACAATTTTAAAAAAATAAAATGTTAATTAATGATCTAGAGCTATTTGAGGAACTCGGAACACCGAGACGGTTGGCTTCTCTATTCCGCCGGATCGGAGGGAGAGAGAAGCCCTGGGTCGGGAAGGAGCCGCCGCCCGTCTCTCTCTCCTCACTTCACGTTGTTTACATCAATAGAGGGAAAATTGAATTCGGGCCGAAAGTTTTATTTGAGAGAGAGAGAGAGAGCGCTTTGGTAGAGAGACATAGAGTAACAACAGAGAGAGAGCGCCAGCCTCGATAAAGCTGTTATTAATCAGAGAAATAAAAAGTTTCCTGGTTGTTTCACAGCGGTTACATTCAGCAGGTACAGACACACCCACAGCAACACACCTCAGCGGTTTCCCTGTTCCTGTCTGAATACGCGCACACAGCGCTGTCCATGGTGCTGAGACGCTGACCCGGCTATACAAGCGCTGATGCACAGATCATAGGAGGATAAAAATAATTCAGCAGAGGGTGGGACGTGTAAACCAGAGGGGGGAAGTCCCCACCATCCCCATCGGCAAATCGCACCCTGAATATATCCCACCGTGATTGGTAGGTTCGTTCAGCTCCGCACACAACACTGAAAAGTGCCAATCATATCAAACTCACGGGCCGCGCTAACATTAAACTTTCATATTAAGGCGGGACCACAAACTATCGTCCCGAGGGCCGCAGTTGGCCCGCGGGCCGCGAGCTTGAGACCCCTGTCCTAAATATTAAACTGTATATTTAGTTTGATTTGATTAGTTGGTTGAAGAAGCATAATTTGTATTTGTGTGAATAATTCTTCATTGTCATTGTTAACTGGAGGAAAATAAAACTTAAGCTCTTAAAATGGTATTATGCGAGTATATATTATCAATGGATTATACAGATATTGTAATGTATGTGTATTAATATTATAGTAAAGGGGGACAGAAAACATTTAAAACTGTCCCATTCTAAATGTCTATTTGGTGAAGATATATAGACCAGCAAATAAGTTTAGTATCTGATAGAGTTTAGGAAAGGTTGTTTAGGAATATATAAAATAAACAAAGTATATAGAATATGTGACCTATAAGTTCAATAGCTCGGATTAGGGAAATTTTAGAGTAGGTGGGTATAGTATGTGTCACGCCCGCGGCCGGCTCGTCAGATCGCACCCGCAGTCCGCAACGCTCCAGGTCACGTGACGCGGGCTCGACAGATCGCACCCGCAGTCCGCAACGCTCCAGGTCACGTGAGCGGGCTCGACAGATCGACCCGCAGTCCGCACGCTCCAGCGTCACGTGACGCCGGCTCCACAGATCGCCACCCGCAGTCGCAAACGCTTCAAGGTCCCGTGACGCGGGCTCGGACAGGATCGCACCCGCAGTCCGCCAACCGCTCCAGGTCACGGTGGAGGCGGGCTCAAAGTCGCACCGCCACAGTAGCAACGCTTCCAGGGTCACGTGACGTGGCTCCACAGAGCGCACCCGCGTCCGCAACGCTCACAGGTCCGTGACGCGGGCTCGACAGATCGCACCCGCATTCCTCAACACCTCACAGATCACACTCGCATTCAGCAACGCTCACTATCGCCCGAGTACTGATTGATCACCTGTGCCTCATTACCGTCTGCACTATATATTCACGTCAGTTTCCTCTCCACTCTGCTATGCCTCGTTACTCGTTACCTGGTCTTTAGCTCCACACTTCAGTGCTTGCTCAGTCGTGTGTATACCTCTTGAATAAACAATCCTACCTTGTACCTCGAGTCAGCGTGTGTCTCCTGCATATCCACCCGCATGTTACAGTATGTTTTAATCTACAGCTAAAACAGGGTTGATAACGCTGAATAGAATTGAGTTAGAAGTGTTGGAACAAAGTTATACACATAAACCTAGATGTTAAACATAGATTTGGTCATAACGGTAATAATAATAAGATTATACTAACAATAACAATAATAATAACATTTTACAAAGTGCTTTACACAGGCAAGAGAGTTTAAAACAAAAGAATGGATAAAAGTATAATGATAAATATGAATGATGAAACAGTAAGATGAAAGAAAATGGACACATTTAAAGCAATAGAAGAGTGTGTACAGTAGTTTTGGAGATCTTATATGTTACAAGTATTAGTCTTGGAAGTATTATTTTACCGTGGATAACTTTATTTTTATTTAACTGGGTGAGATTTGTACACTATAGGGCAGACTGAAATTTCTGTGAGTGAGATGAACTTCTTGGTGTCCCTGTTGGCAGCTAAGGACCTGCGTATTAAGTTCTGCTTCTGAAGGAGTGCAGATGAGAATAAACTGCGCATGTGCAAACGGTCTAGCTAAGGACCAATCGCTGACCTGTTCGTTGGTCCTCCCATTTGATCAGCTGATCGACATGTCAGGGCTTTTGAGTTGTGATCAGAACATTTGTCAAGACTTTAAAAGCATGTCATTTAATTTGGGCATGGGTGAATGGGTCTGAAACTGGGTTTATTTTTAGGGCAATAACTTTATGTACATATGGAAGGCAGAAGAAAATAATACCTTCCTGCTGGAATATGTGATTATATTTTGTATGAGACTATGCTAATGTTCCATCTTTTGTTGTTACAGGTTGATTTAACATTCCTCTAGACTGGACGAAATAACAAAATAACATTTACATTTTTCCTATCTCTAGGAGATCCAGAGATCCATGGATTGTTGTCAATGATGATGATATGAGTGAATGCGCAAAATGAATTTAACAGATATAATGTGAATACAATACAAAAATTTGAAATGGGGGCCCCCGATATAGGATGTTTGTTGTTTGTGCTCTTTTGTTGTTTTTTCTTTGAAGCCCTTTCATCTAATAGGTAATTGAGGAGCAACAGAAACTGAAGTATTGATTATTCATCAACTACTGGACACAGTGGATCCACTCTAATCATCAACAAAATGCATGAAGACATGAAGTGTTGCTTGCACTACATCAATTACAATTTCTCTTTTATATTTGTGGAATTAGTAGAGGGGTTAGTCTTCCACAGTTAAGTCAAAGTTCAATGTAAAAGTAATGAATCATTAAAAATTTAGAGGTCCTAGCCATTCTGGATGGCATGTATTTTTGATTTCTAATTTGACTGGGATAATATACAACATTTACAAAACTGAAAACATAAAGGAGTTGTAGGAATGATCAATGAAAATAAATAAGATCAGTAGGTACACTTAGATTATTAACAGGTCACAATTTGAAACAGACTGGTGAAAGAACAATAAGTATTGTACTATTTTCTCTGATATAGATTAGTGATGAATTACGTAAATTAGATGCTGTTACAGGAGAAGAGAATTGTCTAAACACACTTATTTCCATGAATAAATTGTTCAATAAATTTCCATGAATAAATCATTAGCGTATAGCCAGATCGCTATCTGAGGTTAAACAATGGGCAAATTATTAACTACAGACCAAATAAAAGCGGTCCGAGTATGGAACTGTGAGGAACACCAGTACTTTTACATGATGGGTTCTGACCTTTGAGTGTGATAATCTAATTTTGAGATAATTACCTGAAAAATGAAGGATGACAGTTCATTGAGGAGTATTATCCAACTTGTTTAATTTTGGATCAACAGATGTAAATTTGATTGCCGTTAGCACTCAGATGGGATAAAGTGGTAGAATTTGGACATTTTGTAATTGAACGTCGAGAGAAAAACAAGGAGACTAATGGTGCTGCTGTAAACCAGAATCAAGACAGTGCAGAAGAAAACAGCCTGAGACCTTAGCAGAAGAAATTATTAAGGGTTATAGATCATTTTAACTAACTTGCCTCAATTGTTGCCAGTGATTATAAAATAACTTAATAGAATTAAACAAAGGTTCTGTGGAGCCATGTGTCAATGAGTGCAAAGTTTATTTGCAGTAGATCAGCAGTAGATCAGCTTTGAGGAAACCCTGGTGACGTCAGTTCCTGTCGGAACGCGCGTTGTTTGTTTGCAGTTGTTTGTTAGCAGCAACTAGCAGCCGGTTAAAGCAATTCTTCGCATTTTTTCTTTACTAAATTTAAACTTAAAACCAAATTGAATCTAATTGTTAGTTTCACCTGCCACTTGCACTAGCCACCACCGAGTTTGGCTCACAGGCACGGTGTGTGTCTTGGTACGTGAATTT